>QFET01011049.1:0-15438 GCA_003316355.1 Tuber calosporum | reverse complement strand
CATCTTCGCATTTACTTAAGACCCAACCCCTCCGCCTTCCCAGGAACACCTGAACCCATCTCCAAAGAACCTGTCACTATCGATGCCTGTGGACAAGAGCAATGGGAAATCGAAAAGATACTCAAAAATCGAATCTATCGCAGAAAAAGACAGTTCTTGATCCATTGGAAAGGCTATGACGAAATCGAAGCAACATGGGAACCCCTCTATAACCTAGAAGGTGCCAGCACCCTCATCAGATCCTACTGGTTCGATACCTACAATGAATCTATACCTTTCAGACTCCCTTGGTCCCATGGCGAGACTTCCTCTGCCTGGACACTTCAGAAACCCGACTATGCCACCCTCTCACCTGTGCTTGACCCTGACGGTTTTTGGAAACCCCTTCAAGACTCAGACTACTCAGAATCCGATACCAGCACAACACTCTCCACCTTGGACAAATCTGAGATGGAAAGCTAACTGCTTCATGGTATTGTCTTCGCTACTATGGGGCTTATAAAGGTGTAAGGTCCTGACACCAGTGATGGATATATGTTTACTGATTAAGTTATATATTTTGAAATTGAGTGGAATGCTCCAAAGGCGGGTTGGTTATTAAGCCCTTTAGGATATTCCTTCTTTGTTTGTTTGTTATATTTCTTTTAATGGGAATGTAACGGAATCCTATTATGTTTCTACTATTACTACTGACTTGATGTTGGTTATTACTTATTTGGGTTTATACCTGATAAGCGCTACTATTTGGTTGTTCCTTCCCACTTGGTTATGACTTCCTAACTGGTTAATCTTCCCTTATTTCGCTTATCACTACCCCTCCTTGCTTCTACCCAGTTGGGTATCACTATCCTCCTGCTATACCTGCTGGATTTGTATAGTAGTAGCGATCTCTTGTTCCTTCCTGTTTGGATTCCATTACTTGTTTTGTTAGCTCCATCCTGTCGCTTTTAACCCTCTGTTTTTGGAATATGGTTACCTTGGTATGCTGCCTCTGTTAGCATGTGTGTTGGACAAGATGTTTGCGCTTTTGTTTAGTTTTCCTAGCTACAATCTTTTGTATTTAAAGAGCCTGCAATCCCTTAAGGATTCGGACTCTCAAGCCTCACAGGACTATCATCTTTAATACTACAAGTTGAACGGTCACTCTATTAGTTCCATACCTTTTACCTTGTCTATTGAAGACATATCCATCGACGCTTCTCCTCCTATCCTAATAGTATCTTCAGAGTCCCTTTGGGATTCTCGAGATACTTGGGAGTAGGTTACACATACCCTGCCGGATTCCGCACCAGAAAGTTTGCCACAAGTCAGCAGCACTACCCTGTCCATGAATTGGAACTTGTGGCAATTATGGATGCAATTTAGGCATTCCATCCGATTTTATCTAGCATCAAGTTCACTGGTGTGTCTGAAAATAAGGCACTTTCATTTTTCCTGAAGCAAACTGACCTACCTTACTGCAAGACCAGATGGTGCATGTTCCAGCAATCTGATAATTTCGATATCATACACAGACCTGGAAAAATAATGTCCTTGTAGATACACTATCAAGGATCCATGAAGTCACCCGTGCTGAAGAAGACCAACTACTGGAATATACAATAGAGAAGAAGACAATAAAGACCCCCTCCTCCGCCATGAACAGTGTATCAAGACACTACCTCAATATTACCCATACCCAAAACCCTTCTTTTGCCCTTACTCTTTAAGTACCCTCTGGCTTTCTTCCTCCTGAATACAACTCCATGTGGAATTCACATCATTGCATCAGCTCAAATCTATCATTCTCCCATAAAGCGTGTAACCACACAGATACTGTTGAGCAAGCGATAGTCAAAGCAGCAGTTAACCTCGAACTTGCAACTAATGTCATTCAAGGTTGTAAAATCGGTGATACCTACTCCCATCGCAGCAACCCTCAAGAGCAATGCAAAGTCACACTACTTATTGAGCAAGCTAAAGCTCAATTGTGTTGCCCTACAGCAAGAATTGATAATACTCCAGGAGATATGGACCAACTCCTGCATCCAGATGCTATCACCAACTGCTTTAAACAAATCCATGATTCTATCTCCCAACTGGAATCCGTTGCAGTCACCACCTCTTGAAAATTGCCCCCAGTAGCACACCTACTAAACCTGACTATCAATTTACACCAAACCCTGCTCGACCCCTAGTCAATGAACTGAATCGATTTCTTGAATCTAGTTGATCTAGATCCCAGCACTATACTGCCTGTCTTTGGGACAAATGTCAAACCCATATAAATGCGAAGAATACACGATAGTTGCTCTTAGGATCTCGCGATATCTCAGGACCCCTGCCTCTCTACTATTACTCCAACTTTATCTCTCGTCATCATCCCTAGTGCAGAGCAGAACATAGATGGGCTGTTCCTCCTGCCCTCCAGGATGATTATAGCTACCTAGTCTTTCATACAGTTTTTGATAAGGGAAAAGAATGATAAATACTAAATATCGACCAAGGCTGGGATCTACCTACCTCAGAAGCACCAGTCGATTATTGAAGATTCATTATTTGATCAGCCCTCTTCACTGCTTGACCTTCGCGCCTTTCAGCTTACCAACTACATAAAATGAAGGTGGAAGTCCAGCATTCAAAATTCTACCCAGAATGACCCTCTCATTGAGTTAGTCACCAAGACTATTTACCACTCAGACCGGCTCCTATATGATAGAGTTCTCGTCAGAAAGGGAAAGGATGAGAGTAGAGACTGTCCTTATGGCCCCGATGAAGTAAGCTATGAAGGTGCTAACATCAGTAGCGAAATTGTGTGTATTATCCATGAACAAATGGCACACTTGGTTTGGGAAAAATATTTTGAATATGCTTCATGACACTTCTATAGGCTCTCCATGAGGAATGATTTCAAAGACTAGGTATGCTGATGCCACATGTGCCAGCTCAACAAGCAACCTACGACTGACCCAGAAGGGTGAGTCACCTATCTTGCTGTCCTTAAACTACCAGTTTTGTGCCTTGCCTATGACTTTAGAGGACACTTCCTTTGCGATTCCAAACTTAAACTCATCTGTTTAGTCTCGGATTGATTCTGTAGCTTTACCTACCTTATACCAGTCTCCACGAAGATCACAGGTGTGGAAACAATATACACCGGCATTGACCGATTCTTCTCCATTCATGCTTTCCCGACCTCCATAGTCTCTGACAGTAATCCTAAGTAGGCCTCACGCTTTTTGACACAGCTTGTGGCCAATCTCAATATTGATCTCATCATGGCTACAGCTTACCATCACCAGACCAATGGACTGACTAAGCCCAGAATCAGAACATTTCTCCTATACCTTAGGAACTATGTTAACCCTAAAGGAACCAAGTGGGTTTACCACCTACCTCATATACAGACTGCTATCAATGCAGCTCCCAGTAATAGCACTGAACTCTCCCCCTTTGAAATGACCTTTAGCAGACTACCAAACCTTCTCCCTAGCCTCATAGTTGTCCTCAATTCAGTACAAGCTGCAAACGAGATTCCTTCCCAGATCATGACGAACCTGCAACTCACCAGAGATGCACTCAACAAGGCCAGAGCACGCCAAACTACCTCCAGCCAAAACAGAAGAAAGGATATACCTCTAATCATCCCTAACGAGACTGAAGTGATCTTCAAATCAGCACCCTATGTCTATAAAGTTAGACGAAACCACAATTTAGTTGGACCTTGGTTAGGACCTCCCTGAGTGAGCAAAGCACATGACAGACACAACAACTACAAACTCATACTTCCCCCAGTGATAGAAGGAATCCACCCATGGATCCATCAGATCCATCTTCACATTTACCTAAGGCCAAACCCCACGGCCTTCCCAGGAACACTTGACCCCTTATCCTTGGATCCTGTCACTATCGATGCCAGTGGAGATAAACAATTGGAGATTGAAAAAATACTCAAAGATCGAATCTATTGCGAAATGAGTCAGTTCTTGATCAATTAGAGGGGCTATAACAAAATCTAAGCAACATTAGAACCCCTCTAAATCTGGAAGGCACTAGCACCTTCACCAAATCCTACAGCTTCGATACCTACAATAAATCTATACCATTCAAACTCCCTTAGTCCCATCGTGAGACTTTCTCTGCCTGGACACTTCAGAAACCTGACTATGGCCCCCCTTTTACGTGTGCTTTGACCCTAAAAGAATTTGGACACCTCTCCAAGACTCAAACTACTAAGAATCGCTTCCAGTACAACCCTCTCGACCTGGGATGAATCTGTAATGCAAGGCTAACTGCTTCTTGGTATTATCATCGATAATATGTGGGTAATAAAGGTGTAAGGTACTAACACTATTGATGAAGATATGTTTACTAATTAAGTTATATGTTTGAAATTGAGTGGAATGCTCCTAAGGCAGGTTGGTCATTAAGCCCTTTAGGATATTCCTTATTGATTTGTTTGTTTTATTTCTTTTAAGGGGAATATAACAGAATCTTACTATGTCTCTACTATTAGTTCCGACTTGATATTGGTTATTACTTATTTGAGTTTATATCTGATAATAACTACTATTTAGTTCTCCCTTCCTCCTTGGTTATGACTTTCTAACTTGTTATTCTTTCCTAGTTTCGCTTATTTATACTCTCTCCTTACATCTACCCATTTGGGTATCGCTATCCTCCTGCTATACCTACCGGATTTGTATAGTATTAGCAATCGCTTGTTCCTTCCTGCTTGGATTCTATGACTTGTTTTGTTAGCTCCATCCAGTCGCTTTTAACCCTCTGTTTTGAGAATAGAATTACCTTGTTATGCTGCCTCTGTAAGTATATTGTTGTACAGGATCTTTGTGCTTTTGTTGAGTTTTCCTATCTACAATTGTTTGAATTTTCAAGAGCCTGCAATCCCTTAAGGATTCGGACTCTGAAGCCTTACAGCACTATCATCTTTAATACTACAAGTTGAATTGTCACTGTATTTCTTCTAATCCGTTTACCTTGGCTATTGAAGACCTATATATCAACGCTTCTCTCCCTATCCTTATAGTATCTTCTGAGTCCTTAGGTGATTCTCAAGATACTTGGGATTAGGTTACATATAGACTGTTGAGAAAATCAGGCTAAGGTCCTATTTGGCATGTAACAATTATAATATATTGAAATAAAAGGTTGTAAATAGCATATATTGCAAATTAAATATATAGTATATTAAAGAAATATTGGTGTTTATTGGGGTAAATACAATATAAATATATATGACTAGACAAGAGATTTTCAATCATTTTTGCCGCAAGGGTAGAGTTAAAAAGCTATATCAAAATAATGGCACCTACTTTGGTTCGTGCTATTCAAACCGTATGCCAAAAATTCATTGGTTTTCAAATTTGAAAGGCTCTAAGAGTAGAGCCAGTAGGGAAGAAAAAAAACCTTTGGATTAAAGAGAAGCTGATGGTAAATACCTGTGAAGTTTTGTTTTAGCTACTATGTACATAGTGACAGAGACTTTGTATTTTAAAAAGTTGAACTTTTGGTGGAAGAAGCAAAATTGTATTACGTTAGCCATAGTTTGAATACTGAGTAATTGAAGATTTGTTACATAGGAAGTAGGGTTTTGCCTTAGGAAAGGAGGTTATTCACTGTATATGCATAATATAACCTGTAACCATTAGTATTTGCATTAACCCTAATTCAATATTTAGTAAATCTTATTTATTGCTCTGTTACAATAGTTTCAGAACTGTTAACAGATACGAACAGGTGCTTTCTATTACCTATTGCTTGATTTCTAATACATTCAGTCCAATTCCTCTCGGCTCCGCATGCCTCCATTTGAACTGCATAAAACTTCAAGTTGTACTGTTGGACTACTAGGTGGTCGTCAAAAGAAATCCCAGTTGATATCAATCTCTGGAGCAGACGAAACACAGTATATTGAGAATCATAGAGTCTCTGACAATATAGATGAGCTATACGCTAGTATAAGTCATTCGCAAGGTATGATAACTTGATAGATTAATAAATATTTGTATGATATTATGAATACCTTTCATCTGGGTATCATGTATGGTACTCTGTAATTTCAAGCCTCAGTACATTATAGATATAAAAGTCACATATGGGTTAGCGACATAATAGAACTTGTATAATACATAAAACAGTCAATGTTTATCAAATTTTTATATCCTTTTACATTATTTTACAAATTACTCTTTTACTTAAATTATATATCCTGCTATTATTTTTGCATTAAAATAATATTATTATCCAAACCCTTTACCTCCAACTTAGTCAAACACCAAGCATGGCATGTAAATTTGCACAGCCACATGTAACACACCGTTTTCAGCCTGGTATACAATTTGCATGGCACGAACCATATTATTGATCTCGATAAGACAGTATATTACCTGAGAATCCAACATACAATACCAACAATATAAATACACTTTGGCAATTATTGAAATTTATCTATATATTGATGATTGATATTAATTTCACCTTGAAGCACTTCTGAAACAAGTTGATGATAGCGACTGAAGTTAAAATAGCTTCAAGGAGTTAGTATGGGCGGATATAGAGGCAGTATTAAATGAAAGTTGCAAGGATACTTTAGAATATATAATTATGATTGCACTGGTTAAGATTCAGAGTCTAAGCTACCCTGATTATTAATAATATTTGTATCCATTACCTGTATAACGTAAGAAAATAGAGTAGCTGTTGCCTAATTATTAATTAAGTCTTGAATTCATTAATATTATAATATACAAATAGTTTCTAATAATAATATAAGCATCTTTGAATAACATGGTAAAGAGGCCTTGTTCCTGGCCCTTAACCTATATACTCTATTCTCAGATTTATTCTATAAAACTATATTGTGAAAATAAATATTTTATAAGCCTATTGTATATGCTAAATAAACCCCTATATAAAAAGTGTGAGTTTCTATTATTTATACAATAAAAGTCACTTTTATGCGAGAAAAATCACCAACTAAAAAGGGCCCAATATAATTATTCAGTGTGTATATTTTAATAGCATTTTGAGAGATTTCAAGAAAGAGGGAAAGGTCACAATCTTATAAGGTAATATGACTATTATCAAAAAGTAAAATTAGATATAAAATCTAAGAATATTGAAGAGAAAGATAGTGAGAGGTATTTGTAGAGGAAGTTGAAAAGCAAAGAAGGGGAGAGAATTTAACAGAGAACGTAAGGGCCAGTTGAGGAAAATATGTAGGTTTTATTTAGTATGTTTGAAGATATACTCATTTGATATTCCTCAATACTTTCAAGGTAGAATTATTGACAAGTGCAAATGCTAACTATTAGACCTTATTATAAATATATATTCAAAGCAATGTAGTAGAAGATCAACCAGGAGGGTAAATTTAGTAACTTAGAGGCTAGCTGATATTGCCAATATTGTTGATAAAAATATCATACTTGCCCTTCTACAGGAATTACCATAGTTATCATAATTGAGTTTTCCACTTGCCTATAAAACCATATCACCACTGTGTCAGTGCTTGATTTGTGGAGGGATGAATATACCTTTTATGAATTATCCGACTATATGTAATTATTTGGACCTAAGTTAAATCACTTAGGATATTTGTAACACTGATATTGATTGATACTTTCTAATGTAAATATATCAATTAAAAGAAGGATTTTATGGGAATCAAAAGCTACTTAGAAGATCTGATTTTATCATACTTTAGGAAAACTCCAAATCCAAATAATAACCAGTATCAACCGATATGTGACTGTTTTGGTCAATGACATTTCACTAATGAATTAATGTAATACTGATATTTATTTACAATCTCTTAGTTAAAGATACAAATTGGAAACAGTTTTTTTTGAGAATAAATATCTATTTGGAAGATTTAACAGTCTCATAGTTTAGAAAAGAACAAATTGCAGATAATATCAATTTGAAGACTATTTTTGACGGTTCTGACTAGTAGTATATCCTTCACGATCTAGAATCCAAGGATAGTTATATACTATCTCTGATGTAAATATGTTTCTCTAAGTCAACTAGCCTTATATAGGAATCAAATCATGCTTATAAGAATTATCATTACCAATGCTTTGAAAAACATTCCACTACTGTAAATTGCAATGTTCTGGCTCAGTCTAAGTAGTCAGGTTGCTATTATAACACTTTTGCTAAATGAAACCTGTAAACCCTTTTTAAATTTGTTTAAATTTTTGAATTTCAAAGTCTGATTTATATTTGATTCTTAAACACAGTTAATTTGATACTAATTGTAATAATCACAATCCCTCCAGGTCTGGAGAGGGTGTCTGCTAGTGGTTCTGTACTAAACAGTTTCTTTATATATTCAAATAACTACTTACAGACCTGAGACTGGTCTCATTTGATATCTTTCTTAGTCCAATCCATTTATAGTTTAGAATCCTTTGGAAATCCATTCCTGCATTGATAGTAGAAGTTTGCAATGCCGTTAAAGTATTAAAATTAAGTTATGTTTAGTGGAGTCTTTTAAGCTTTGATTCTTTCAATAATATTATAAGTTATTATGGATATCTCATGTTCAGATATCTTATAGTCTATTAACTCTAGTTCCCTTTCATACAAGGTATACTTCTTATTGCTAATGTAAATCACTGCCTTTCATATTTTCTCTATTACCTGTCACACACAGTGTAATATTGTCCTCTATTGTCTTAAACTATATTAGGATATCGTTCATATGAGTGATAACTCCAGCATCTAGCATAAGCCTGAAGAGGTTATTAATTATACTCTGGAAGGTGGATAGAGCATTGAACAATCCAAACTGTAATACCATATTAGGTTAATATAGGCTATAGTGGCTCCTGAAGATAGTGGTCCATGCCTTACCTGAGCTATCTGCATTATATAATGATATTTATTTATTTTGATAGTTTTGAATTGATTTTACAAGTCTCTGACTTGAACGGATTGAACATCAGCGGGTCCCAGAAGCTGAAAGTCATTTGCCACCAACATCAAATCACCCATATATATATCAAAATCAGTTAGCATAAGATTAATCAAAAAGGGGGAAATTTAACATAAAAAAAAAGTAGGATATTATTTGCATCAATTAAATAAATTAATAAATATTAAAATATTAATAACAATTCAAAATTTTGAAAATTGTTTAGAGTTCACTGGCAAGTATGGCCTCCGGACACAGCAATAATAGCCTGTATTCTTTGTGCTATTGAATTAACAAAAGTTAATAGATGCTCCTCTGAAATTGCGTCCCACTCCTTCTGTATTGCTTCTCCAATTTCCTCTAACCGACATAGCCTTTGTGACAGAATCCTACTATGTTTCTACAATTACTACTGACTTGAGGTTGGTTATTACTTATTTGGGTTTATGCCTAATAACCGCTACCATTTGGTTGTCCCTTCCTACTTGGTTATGACTTCCTAACTGGCTTTTCTATTCTTGTTTAACTTATTATTACCCACTCCTTACTTCTACCCATTTGGGTCTCGCTATCCTCCTACTATACCTGCTGGATTTGTATAGTGTTAGTGATCTCTTGTTCCTTCTTATTGGGATTCCATTACTTGTTTTGTTAGCCCTATCCTGTCGCTTTTAACCCTCTGTTTTGGAAATATAGTTACCTTGTTATAATGCCTCTGTTAGCATGTTTGTTGGACTGGATATTTGCACTTTTGTTAAGTTTTCCTAGCTACAATCTTTTGTATTTAAAGAGCCTGCAATCCCTTAAGGATTCAGACTCTCAAGCCTCATAGGACTCTAATCTTTAATACTACAAGTTGAACACTCACTTTATTAGTTCCATGATCTTTTACCTTTCCTATTGAAGACCTATCCATCAACCCTTCTCCCCCTATCCTTATAGTATCTTTAAAGCCCCTTTGGGATTCTCGTGACACTTGGGAGTAGGTTACATTTTTTTGACCTAGACTCAAGTATACCTTTGATCTTCGGCAGAGGACTAATAACCCGTTGCCTAACCTTACCCTGCAGTAATAGTACACCTCCCTGTTTCCAAGAAGGCCTTAAAGGGAATCCTGGCAAGACTACCTCACTCTAGCTAGCAATCATTTCGCTTTCAAGATATACAAGAAGGCACTTCACTAGAGGATCAGTAGCATCCTCCTCAAGACCCTAAAGTCAAGCGCCAGTACCCCCACCAGCTCCACCATCTGAGGATTCAGAACTATCTTCAGTAGATAGCAGCAGCAGTGATGTAGAGGACCAAGACTAAACCCAAGCTCCACACCAAGCCCAAGACCAAGCCCAATTCCGAGCCCAAGTCCAAGAACAAGTCCAAGAACAACTCCACCAAGAAGTCTAATCCAAGAAAGAACCAAGCTCAGAATCAGAATCAGATTCAGGTCCAAAGGACACTTTAGGACCAGGACCCACAGCTTTACCACCTAGACCACCCAGTCTACCAAGAGGACCCAGAGAAGCAAGCCCTGCACCAGATGATTTATCTAGTCAACCAAGACCACCTAGTCCACCAAGTCTACCAAGCAATCCAAGCACTGTACCCATCGTCATGTCAGTCACCCCAGAGGGATATAATCATCCTAAATGGCCTGCACTATTTCCTTTCACAGGAGAAGAAAAATATCCTGCCCTATTGAGAATCAACTCATGATTCAACATAGTCCATCGATATAGTGCCAGCTTTAGCATAACTGACAATGCCCGTGAAGCCCGGTAATACTCTAGAGCCTATTGTAGAGTGAAAGCCCACGATAAATTCACCAAATATGAAGCATCCCAAGGACACCACACAGTTGCTGGACTCAAATACAAATTCGAGGCCGACTTCCTTCCTTCTACATCTAAAGATACCATCTATGAAGTATGGCTACAAGTCAAGCATACTCCTGGTAGAAAAACAGCATAGATTACCGATACTGTAAGCAGACTTGAAACCTTGAGAGACAGTTTCCCCCAAGAAACAATTTCGGACTATTCAGTGAAGAAGATACTCATAGATGCCATGGATATCAAGCTCAAGTGAGTAGTGAAGCCCTACATTACTTCAGCCACCTCCTTTGACCAGCTAGTGGAGATAGCAGAAAAGCGACATACAATTTCCCACTCTTCAGGACTCTATGGAAATCATCTAGGAAATGCAACCTCTAATACAGTTTCCCCACAAGCACCCAAGCGCCCCTAGAACAACCCCCAACGAAATCAAGTATGGTACTCCAACTACACCTCTCAGCATCCAAGAGCATCCCAGGGTGAAAAGGATCGGCACAGGAGAGGCAATGACTGTTAGTAATGTGGAAAACATGGATACTACTCCGATAACTGCTTTGAGAAGAAGAAGCATACGAGCACCCAGCAGCGAGGAAATAGAGGCCCTAGTAGATCCAGCAGACCCCAGAATGTCAGGAGAACATACCACACTCAAGAGGACGATCCCCATGTGAAGGAATCGGTCACAGCTACCACAAACCTTGAAGGACCTAGTGAAACTCAATCCCAAACCCTTGAGGCATACATCATAGTCAATGGCCACAAAGCTAAGGCCCCTATTCGATACAGGAATCACACGAGACAACTTTATATCAGGAAAGTTTGTCACTACCCATCAAATCCCTACCTGAGATCTCGAGACTCCTATCAACCTGAAAATGGCTGTTAAAGAATCCCACTCAGCAATTAACTAGGTGGCAAAGCCTGTGATACAGTTTGACAAGAAAAGCGACAATATCTCTGAGGCCCTAGTCTGTTCCCTGGACAACTATGATATCTTCCTAAGAATGCCTTACCTTACTGCACACCATGCTGTAATATATTGAAGAAAATCTATCATCACCTTTCCTGACTAGGGAATCACCTTGATGTACAAGAAAGCAATACATGCTCGATTTTTTACCATGAATGAAGCCGATGCCTGTGACTTCATTTCTGAGTTTCCTACAGTTTTCCCTGTCAAGAAAACAGCGGAAATACCACCATAAAAAGATGTCAACTACCATATCCAGCTGAGTGACACAATTTCGAACCATAATCTAAGATTCTTCACATTCCCTGACAAGACCATACCATCATACAGAGCGTTAATTGAAGACTGAAAAGCCAAAGGAATCATTTATCCAAGTGAGGCACACAACCCAGTCAATATATTCCCAAAGTTGAAACCTAATAGCGAAATTAAACTGCATGCAGACATTATCCCCAGGAACGATATTACTATTAAGGACCATGGAGCGTTTCCCAACCAAGCCATGATACTTAGAACTGTTGCTAGGGCAAACTTCAGATCGACTATAGCACTAGCAAACTGGTACTTTCAAATTCGAGTTCTCCCCGGCGATGAGAAATACAACACCATCTAGACACTCTTTGGATTCTTTGCATGCAGAGTTATGGTGCAAGGAGATGCCAACGTCCTTGCTACAGCTATGAGAGGTATAGAGTTTGTCCTTGATGGATGCATTGGATAATTCATTTGGGCATACATGGATAATATTACCATCTACTCAAAACAGTTGTGGACCATATTTCGCACATCAGATCAGTTTTGGGAAGACTGATGCAGCACTATATCAAAGCATGGCCAGCCAAGTGCAAATTCTTCGCCACCAAGGTCTCACTTTTAGGACATATTATAGATGAAAGAGGAATTCATGCAAACCCTGAAAAAATTCGATCCATCCATGACTGGCCCACACCGAAATGGAAAAAGGATGTTCAGATTTTTATTGGAGTTGTGATATATCATGCACAATTCCTCCCACACCATGCCTCCACTACTGCCCTACTCTCAAACCTAATTTCCCAAGATGTGTTTGAATTGCGACCCCAGTATAAGTAAGCCTTCAAACAGGTTCAGCGCCTGGCCAAGAAGACCCTTCCACTCTGCTCCATATCATATGAGACATCAACTAATCCAATATACCTCATTACTGACGCTTCTAAGGTTGGATCAGGAGCATGGGTTGAACAAGGACCCTCCCCTGATGAAGCATACCCTGCCGCATTCTACAGCAAAAGGTTTGCTACACGTCAGCTGCATTACCCTGTCCATGAATGGGAACTTTTAGCGATTGTAGATCCCATTGAGGCATTCCATCCGATTCTTTATGGCACCAAGGACACTGTGGTGTCTGACAAGAAGGCACTATCTTTTTTCCTGAAACAGACTGACCTACCTTACTGCCAAACTAGATAGCGCATGTTACTGCAGTCTTATGATTTTGAAATTATACACAGACCTGGCAAAGACAATGTTCTTGTACATGAACTCTCAATGATCTATGAAAACACCCCAGCTGAAGAAGACTAAATTCTCGAAGACCCTACAGAGAAGAAACCTATAAAGACCCCCTCCTCTGCCATGAATAGTATATCAACACATTACCTCGATATCACCCATGCCCAAGACACTTCTTCTGCCCTCACTAGTAAATTAACCTCTCAAATTCTTGCTCCTGAATACAACTCCATGTAGAATTCACATCATGGCACCAGCTCAAACACCTACAGTTCCCAAGAAGCGAGTGACAACTCAGATTCTTTTGAACAAGCCATGGACAAAGCACCAGCTAACCGCAAGCTTGCAACCAATGTAATTCAAGGTTGTGAAATCGTTGAAACTCTGTCCTATCTCAGAGTAACCTACTCCCAAGTATCTTGAGAATCCCAAAGGGACTCTGAAGATACTTAAAGGATAGGGGGAGAAGCGTCGGTGGATAGGTCTTCAATAGACAAGGTAAAAGATATGGAACTAATAGAGTGACCGTTCAACTTGTAGTATTAAAGATGATAGTCCTGTGAGGCTTGAGTCTACTAATCCTTAAGGGATTGCAGGCTCTTTAAATACAAAAGATTGTAGCTAGGAAAACTAAACAAAAGCGCAAACATCCTGTCCAACATAATGCTAACAGAGGGAGCATAACAAGGTAACCATATTCTGGAAACAGAGGGTTAAAAGCGACTGGATAAAGCTAACAAAACAAGTAATGGAATACAAACAGGAAAGAAAAAGAGATCGCTACTACTATACAAATCAAGTAGGTGTAGCAGGAGGATAGCGATACCCAAATGAGTAGAGGCAAGGAGGGGTAGTAATTAGCGAAACAAGGAAAGAATAATCAGTTAGGAAGTCATAACCAAGTAGGAAGGGACAACCAATAGTAGCACTTATTAGGTATAAACCCAAATAAGTAATAACCAACATCAAGTCAGTAGTAATAGTAGAAACATAGTAGGATTCCGTTACACTCAGCAACCCTCAGGAGCCATCACAAACCACAGTACTTATTGAGCAAGCTAAAGCTCTACTGTCTGGCCTTGCGGCGAGAATAACAATTTTCCAGAAGATATGGACCAACCATAGCATCCAGATGCTATCACCAACTGGTTTAAACGAATGCATAATTCAATAACCCCTTTGGAAACCCTTGCAGTAACCACCTCCGAAAATATCTCCCCTAACAGCATACCTACCGAACCTGACCCTCAGCCCACACCAGTCCCACCTCAACCCCCAGTCAATGAAGTGGTCTGATTCCTAGAATCTAATAGACACAGAGCTATGCACTGGACAGCCTATGTCTTGGACAAATGCCAAACCCAGATAACTTCAAAGAATACAGGATACTTTCTATCAGGATCTTGCGATATTC
Source organism: Tuber calosporum (assembly GCA_003316355.1). Lineage (NCBI taxonomy): Eukaryota > Fungi > Ascomycota > Pezizomycetes > Pezizales > Tuberaceae > Tuber > Tuber calosporum. Next base: position 814 of record QFET01011049.1, on the reverse strand, counting down.
CTGGACCCTTGCCCCTTTACTCTTTCTCCAACTTTGTCTCCCCTCATCATCTCAAGCACAGAGCAGAATACAGATGCGCTGTTACTCCTCACCTCCATGATGATGATAGCTACCCAGTCTTTCATTCAGTTATTGATAAGGGAAAAGAAGGAGAAATACCAGATATTGACCAAGGATGGGATCTACCTACCCAAGAAGCACCTGTCAATTATCTGGATTGCTTCTTTGATCAGCCCTCTTCACAGCTTGACCTTCGCGCTATTCAGCTTACCAACTACATGAAAGTAAAGTGGTACTCCAGCATTCAAAATGCTACCCTGAATGAACATCTCCTTAAGGTACTTACCAAGGCTATCTACCACCCTCAGTGGCTCTTATATGATGGAGTTCTCATCACAAAGGGGAAGGATGACAGTAGAGACTATCCTTATGTCCCCTATGAAGCAAGCTATCAAGGTGCTAACATCAGAATCGAAAAGGTGCGCATCACCTATGAACAAATTACAAATATGGGTTGGCAGAAATGTTTTAAATATTCTTCAAGACTATTCTACTGTCTCTCCATAAGGAATGATTTCAAAGACTATGTCCGCAGATGCCACCTATGCCAACTCAAGAAGAAACCTACCACTATCCTTGAAGGATCATTCACCCCTCTCCCTGTTCTTGTAACATATGTACATGTTCCGGTACCTCTATTGCAACTCTCGTTAGCCTTTCCTTTGTCAGGTTACATTCATTGGATTTGATTTCTATTGTATTTGATTTCCCTACCGGAATCTCTAGATTCCGGCGCCCTTATTACTGTATGCTT
>QFET01011041.1:0-18919 GCA_003316355.1 Tuber calosporum | reverse complement strand
GTTTGGATTCCATTACTTGTTTTGTTAGCTCCATCCTGTCGCTTTTAACCCTCTGTTTTGGGAATATGGTTACCTTGGTATGCTGCCTCTGTTAGCATGTTTTTTGGACAGGATGTTTGCGCTTTTGTTTAGTTTTCCTAGCTACAATCTTTGTATTTAAGGAGCCTGCAATCCCTTAAGGATTTGGACTCTCAAGCCTCACAGGACTATCATCTTTAATACTACAAGTTGAACGGTCACTCTATTAGTTCCATACCTTTTACCTTTTCTATTGAAGACCTATCCATCGACGCTTCTCCCCCATCCTAATTGTATCTCCAGAGTCCCTCTGAGATTCTCGAGATACTTGGGAGTAGGTAACAGGAACCTTGACAGTCTGGATGAAAAGACATTTGGCGTAACCAATTCGCAAATCTTTGATTATCTTGGCCTTATCGAACTCTCATATTCTCATGCAGGGAGAGAACTATCAATCATGGCCAGAGAAATGACCTTTGCAGACATGCATTAACCGTTGCACCTCGATTACCTCTTTGAACCACTAGAAGTATTTGTGCAAAGTCGCCACCAAGCACTATAGGAATATTGCTATTGAGGCAATTACCTGTATTACCACAAATATCGTTTAGCGTACGATTTACTGTTTCAAAGCAGTACTTGTGTTGCATTGGTACTTCATCCCTGATGATCAAGGATGTTTCCTGAATTAATCCTGCAAGTAAGGTATTGCGTGATATTGTACAGGTTGAGGACTCATTAATAACGATGGGAATTTTGAATTGAGAATGAGATGTTCTACCACCTGGTAGTAATAATGCTGCAATTCCGGAGGAGGCGATACAGAGTACAATCTTTCCTTGCGATCGAAAGTAATTGCATAGGACCTTATAAAGAAAGGTTTTACCAGTTCCAGCAGGACCTTGCACAAAGTATAAAGATTCGGTTTTGTCATTTATCGAATGCAGGATAGTTGTATATGCATTACGTTGTTCTGTATTGAGTTGCGCAAGTGAAAGGTCATGTTCGGTAATTTGCTCCATTTGATCATAGTTTAGCTCTGTTGCAATCAATTCATTTCCTGCTGTTCTACCCCAATCATTTGTATAATTGGGTAAGTTGAAGTCTTGCAATATCTTTCCTGATTCAGCAAGGATTAAGGAAATTAAGTATAGTCCAGAATCGATATCCGCTCCATGTAGTCCTTGTGGAACTCACAATGCTTCATTACACTCAATTGCATGATCGAGATCATCACAAATACTGGTATTAAAACGTTCCCAAAGCTTGGGTGGATCGGTAACATCACCAAAAAGTAATGCGGTTGCAAACAGCGTCCTTAGTGATCTTCCACTGGAAAATAGTGCAGCCTCCTCAAAACATCTAGCCCTCTCCTCATCATCTTCCAGTAGCCCATATGCAATACATGCAGACTTGAATGTAGAATGCAAGACAGAGTGCACCGTGCGTAAAGACTCATGAGACTTGGCACCACGAACAACCGTTAATAAGAGTCGTAAATAGTACTTTTCTCCCATCATTGGATTGCAGTGGTAAATACGCCCAATTGATACCCCAGACTTCCTTGGCGTCCAGATTTTCATTGACTTATTGTAGGTGTAATAAGTGGGAAAATCTTGATAGAGGTATTGATGGCCATCAGAATGTAAGGAATTGTACTGAAAGTAGGCCATAAGAGTTGAGCGAGCAAACTCCATTCGATTATGTAAGTCTTCTGTAGTTTCTGCATCTCTGAAGTATACTTGTTGCTCGCCTGTAATATGAATTGCAAGATGCATAACCGGAGGATACTCCTCATGCATTCCAAATTCAAACAAACGCCAAACTGCTTCCGTTGGACCAACATATCTTCCATGCAAAAATATCTCTGCACTTCATCACCTTCACTACCTAACTGTGCTGTTGTTCTATCGGAACCCTTATAAATATATTTATGAATATATTTAATAGAGTGAATCGATGCACAAACTTCCACATTAATATGTGCCTTATAACGCCATGAGATATATGGATTAAATGGTACAATCCATCTATTATCGAGGGTAATAGAGTCCGCAGGATTTGCACCTCAAATTGGATTTTCAATTGACCTTCCATCATCTCTTCTTCTATAGATAGGATAGCCATCCTCTTGCACACAGGTTATTTCTTGAAAGTCTTTAGGATAACGTTTACTGCAAACTGCTGAAGTACCACTTTGCCATTGCATACATGGTGATGTAGGTGCAAGTGACCCGCAAGGTCCATGTATCATGCAAGATGTAATAACTGCTGACAGCTCTCCATTTTCATCAAGAGCAGGATCTGGCAACTTAGCACAAACAATTTCATCAATTCTTTCTGATGTAAGAAACCGATCATCCTGATGTAAAAAGAGTAAAAGATGCATATGAGGAAGACCACGCTTCTGATACTCGATAGTCCATACATGGCCTAGGAATCGACCAAAGATGTTCTTATGTTGTAATTCATGAAGAAACTGTCTTTGCTTGAGATGGAATACTCTTGCAACCAAATCTGGCCTATCTATCGCAGTTTGTCCAGGGAGTAACTCATCGACAATTTCCTTCCACTTTGGATTGGCTGTAAATCTTATGAAAAGTGTAGGACGTTCAAAGTGTCTTACAATAGCCATCGAATCCTGATATAACTGCTGCATATATCGGTCTCCACCAGTGTAACTGCTTGGTAGAATAATTCGTTGACCAGTAGCTTGTGCATTGAAGTCCTGAGCTAACAAACTGTCTGCAAGTCCATTGTACAAATACCCTCTTAACTGAGATTGATGATTCCGTATCCAGCTTAGTTTAATATGATCGCAAACTGACCATGCATCAACTAAATATTGTTGAAAAAGTCGTTGAGAGAGGAATAGTATTCTGCACTCATTCTCGCACTGGTGTAAATGGTATCTGTTTTGTAAATTAGCTTTACATAAACTCAATCATAGTAAATTGATTAATAGTACCAATCAAAAACCCGCTGACTTAGCCTTAACTTCTTTCGCAATTGTCTTGGATCTAATAACTCTAATCCCCAGTGCCATCCCAAATCACCTTGCGGAAAAAGCAAAACATAGTGCAAAGGCATGTAACTCGCGTGTTTTGGATTAATAATGCTGAATCCTGTTTCGATATTGTCTGCTCGCTTTGCTAATACAATATCACGAAATCCTGCCTCTCCATACTCATCAGGAATAAGAACTGCAATCTCATTACTTGTTGGCAAATTCTCTCTTCGGTGGTCTGCACCAGTTTCCATAATCAAACGTAATTGTGGATTTAAAACCACTCTTACATTACTCTCACTTTGCGAAACAGCCTCCAAACGTTCTCTTGCAGTTTTATCAATTGCTATATAGGGATTTACATCTTGCAATATTGTTGTCAACTGATGAAGTATATCGCTATCTAACCTTGGATATGCTGTATATCTTGCATGAGCTGCATATGCGGGATCGTAAAAGTAGAGTTATGCAAAGGCAGGTGTATTACTTGGTTGTGGTTGAAGGGGACCTTGAAGATGATACAACTCACCATGTATCTGAAAGCATCGGATTCCAGCATCTTGTACCTCTGGTCGATTATCTGGTTGGTACTTTACAGAGGTAAAGGCAAAGGTAAAATTGTACTCGCGAATTCTGCTGCGAAAATTGCGTGCAACTGTATCTATTGAATTCAACAGATAGTGCAAATATTCCGGAAGCGGTTTCAATGTATCAAGCTGCATATCCCCTTTCTTGCAGCAGGTTTCAAACTTTGGTGTTGTTATTGAGGTATTGGAAACTCGCTCATAGATCCAGTGTAATGCATTACATGATGTGCATTTAACAGACATTTTCCCTAGCTACAAGGGGCACCAGCTGCGATAGGAGGAAGAAAAGGCAGTATGTTGTACATTATGTCCCTATTTTACATATCTTAGTACAATTTTCTATTCCTTTAATATTTGAATTTCTTACAACTACAACAGGTAAGCCTTATATACGTCTTGCCTCTCCTCTGTGACGACGACTCTCCATCCTTCGTAGTTTTACCTTTCTTAGTACATACTACCACAATTTACATATTTCCCTTTCAGTAAATATCAAAGAGTAACTTACCAAACATGCTCGGCAAGACTTGCGTAATACACCATGGCGATCAGTATCATAATCCGCCTCATCTTTCATCTGTTTACACTGTGAACACTTGAATGTTGGCATGATAAAATATAAAATAAAAGTAAAATAAAGTAAACAGTTATGTTAAGGTTTAGTTGAAAAAAAAACATTCAATGCATCCTGGGCTGATCGATTCCTTTTATTTACTTTTTTTCTTGCTTCATATTTTTGACCTATATTATTTTTCCTTCATGCATATTTAATTTATATTACTTTTTTCTTCTTGCATATTCTATATATCATTTATTATATATTACATATTATTATTGATTAGAATTTATTGATTACACATTTCTTATTACCCTATATTTTCTATCTGTTGTAGTGGGCAATAAATTATATATATGGTGAAATTTTTGATGTGGTAAAGTGGTTGCTATGGAAGATGCTATGGAAGACTCAAGACAGTGAAAAAGGTAAGAGGGGCACTGGATGCTACTATGCAAAAAGCCAAAAAAAAGCGAAATTTTTGATGGGGTGAAATGGTTGCCATGCAACACTGTGAGAGGGTTAGGGGTATAAGTTCTCAACCAATCAGCTCACAGGGCAGACACACAAAAGTACGAAAGGACTGGTTTGCAGTACATATTGGTTGATAAGAAGAAGTGTCTATAGCAGATCTGTTTAACATTGGTGAAAGATGATAGACTCCGTAAACTTGATCTAATAAGACTATTTACAAAAACTATATGTTGAATAATCTAATAGTGCATATGGTTGCCATCCATATTTCAAAATACCAAGGTCAGAATATTCAAGTTGCACCCTGCCACAATAGTTATTCTGTTAGGGGTAGCTGATTTTAAGGACACGCGAATCGAACTAGGCCTAAATCTTAATTCTGTAGAGGGAGACTTGTCTAGGAAGGCTCGTTTAATTGAGTAGTAAAGATTTTTCAAGTGAAACTTAAGATATTGATAAGATCTCTTCTCCGTTGCTTGATCATGGCTAAAGCTAGGGAGGCACTACAATATTTATATCCCGCATCTAAGTGTTCGCGGACTACATCAAGCTTTTATACTAACTAAGTACCCCTCCGTGTTTCTCCAGCGTTCTACCTAGTGCGAACACTGTGTGACCCTGAAGATTCCCTTCCCTCACAGCTAATAGTGCAGTCGGAGCTCCTCTTACACCGAAAGGGTTGCACACCGTTTGGTAGAAGACGCCTGAACTCCTTTCTGCTTGTTACGGGGTAGCCAATTCGGTACTGTTGAATTGACTAGGCCGTGCTCGTATCGAGAAAATCGGAGAACTGTCAGGAAAGCTCGGTAAAAAGTATGATGAAAGATAAAAGGGTTCTCGAAGGCTTATTAACTTAATAACTGAATATATTGTTAAGGTCTCTTCTCCATTGCTTGATGATCCCTTAACTACGGGGGACTGCTAACTATTTATACACTTTTCCCAGTACTTAGGTTGGCACTATAAAAGAAGTATCCTTGGAAACTTCGGCCATGGTCTAATCAGTGCGAACACTGTATGACCCTGAAGATGTATGACCCCACTACAGCAAATGATCACCCAGACTATCTATTTATCTGAGGGTGTCAAGCACTCCACCTGTAGATAGCCTTCGATCTCTTTGCCAAATGAACTAAGTTCAAATTGATGCCGCCCATTTGCGAACATCATCTGGAATACCAGGTGATCAGTCAGGATGACCGTCTTTCCTGCATTTATGCACTCATGTGCAGATGCATTCGGATTATCAAGAATGCAGAATACGTAATAGATCTACTTGGATAAATTACTCTGTCATCTTTCACCGAGGCTGAGTAGTTCTGGATACTATCCTACTTCTTGCCAGTGTGGGTTGTAGTCAATATAGTCACCTCCCGGCGCTATATACCATCACATCTTTAGACTCGAAAGTCTAGTACCATATCCCATATGTGTAACATCAGCTCCCCCTTCCTAAGCTTCTTCTGAAAGCAATTTTTCCTTTTAGTACTCCTTCCGGTAGGGTTAAAAAACATTCTGCGATAACTTGGCCACAGCAGGAAAAACCTTTCCGTAGATACTACCTAGCCCAACTTTGGCATTGCCGGATTTTCCCTGTGAAAATCTTCAATCAATTATTGAGCATGCTCTAAGTGCTCTGGTGGTTCCCAGGTGTTCTCATCTTCAGAACATCCTTTCCACTTGACAAAGTATCGAAGTTCTTGGATCGTTTGTGAACGTCCGCTGAATCTTCGCTCATAAGAGATTATTTCACTCTTGATGATTTTTTCCACTTCCCATTCAAGGTCACCTTCAACTTCTTCCGGTGCCAGGGGTGGTTGTTCACAACCAGGTCGAACTGATTTTCGGTATGGCTCGAGTAGCGATACATGGAATACCGGATGGATTTTCCATCGCTCTGATATTTCCAATTTGTAGGCAAGGTTTCCTCTTTGCTCTAGGATTTTGAACGGGCCATATAATTTTGGCGTTAACTTCATGGACGGTCGCTTGGTGCGGATATTCCTCGCGTTTAGCATAACCAAGTCGCCAATTTTGAAGTCTGGTTGACTGCGAGCTTTGCGGTCATAGTACTTGTTCATCCCTTCACGAGTCTTCTCAAGGGATTCCTTTGCCTTTTCATATATCGCTTTCATCCAGTGAGCATACATAGTTGCTCCCGGATTCTGAGCTTCTCGCTCCTTCATCCATTCTGTTTGAGGATAGCAACCATAATTTGCGAAGAAAGGTGTTATTCCATGTACGCTTGTTACTGAGTTGTTATATGCATACTCGGCTAACGGCAGTAGATGGTACCAGTCATCCTGATCATAGTTGACAAATATTCGAAGGTAGCCTCCCAGCACTTGGTTGACTCTTTCCGTTTGTCCTTCAGTTTGAGGATGGTAAGCCGTAGACATCTTTCTTTTGATGCTTAATGTCATGCACAATGATTCCCAAAATTCTCCTGCAAACTTTGCGTCCATGTCGGAAATGATTTCTGTTGGTAACTCATGAAGTTTCCAAACTTCTTTGATGAATGCTTCAGCAACGTCCTTTGCGGTCGCATTTTCTTCTAAGCCAATAAAGTGTGCCATTTTGGTGAACCGGTCGACTACAACCATGATCTGGGTGTATCCTGCAGATTTGGGAAGTTGTGTCATAAAATCTACCGAGGTAGATGCCCAAGCAGCAAATGGGACCTGTAGTGGTTGTAACAGCCCAAAGCGTGCATGTCTTGGTGCCTTAGCCTTTTGGCACTCAGTACAGGATCGTACATAGTCTTTTATCCAGTTCGCGATTCCTTTCCAGTAAAAGTCTCTTGTGATAATTTCCATAGTCTTTTCTTGACCAAAATGTCCTGCGATCTTAGAGTCGTGACAGCTTTGTGCTATATCTGTCTGCAGGTGTTCGTTTTGAGGAACATATAGGCGTTCTTTGTAGTAGAGCATTCCATCTGTTAGGGACCATTGTTTCGGCATTTCTTTGCCATCATTCCGTAAACTTTCCAGTTCCTTCTTTCGGTCTAGCCAATCTGCACCCTCGTTTGCCATTTCTCTTACCCGTTGCAAGAATTTTATCTCAAATTTCTTGACTTCACACTTTGCACTTATTGCATTCGACATTAGTGTTTGTCCATTAGTGCATATCGGGTGTGAGGTAATGTCCGTTGAGTCCAAATATTCGTGCTTTCCGTCAGAATATAGGAAACATAATTGTGTTTGGTTTTCTTCCAACAGTATATCTGAACTGCCAAACCCTTGGCTTGCTCGTTCAGTTTCATCTAACTCCATAACCTCATGAAGTTCTCTCTCATCAACCTTTTCCACTATCATCTGGGCTATCCGGTCTCCTGTGTATACCTGAAAAGGATTGTTAGTAGTGTTGACTAGGAGGATCTTAACTTCTCCTCTATAGTCCGCATCCACTACTCCAGCTCCAATGGAAATACCATGCTTGACTGCTAATCCACTACGGGATGCAATACGTGCATATGTTCCAATTGGTAATCCGATAGCCAATCCTGGCCCAATGAGCACTTGCCCATTCGCAGGAACTATGGTGTTTTCGGTACTGTATAGGTCATGACCGGCAGCTAGCTTGGAACCTCGAGTCAGGATTCTTGCTTCCTGTAGAAGTCTTTTAATCCTTATCATATTGTTCTGTTCCTCTTGAGGCAACCACTGACTGAGGTGTTCGGAGTTTTCTTTTCCCTATATAACTGAGACAATTAAGTTTCGGTTATTCTGCAGGTTTTCAAAGTGATGAGACTGAAGTATAGCCTGCTTGGCATGCTCAGCTCCCTCCTCAGGGCGGTACTCTGGCAGCCTGCTTAAAGCATCCAGTTTGCCCACTCTGGTTCCAGGTCGATAAATGATTTTAAAGTTAAAATCAGTGAGCTTTTGAGCCCAGCAAATTTGTCTTGCCGACCAGGCCTTTGTGTTGAGAAAATATTGTAGGTTTTGATAATCGGTGTATATGGTGAACGGTTCATCGGTCCCAGCAAGATAGTGTCGCCATTCTTCCAACGCAACTAATATTGCCAACAATTCTTTGTCATGAATGTCATACTTGCGTTCAGCAGGTGTCAATTTTCGAGAATGGAAAGCGACAGGATGTAGTTTTTTGTCCAAATATTGAGAAAGGACACATCCAAGGGCGTAATCGCTGGCATCTGTTTCCACTACTGTTTCCCTGTCTGGATGGAAATGACATAATATCGGAGCTGTGATGAACCGACGTTTGAGCTCCTCAAACGCTTGCTGTTGCTTTTCACCCCTAGAAAAATCCTTCGGGTTACCTTTAAGCAAATCAGTCATTGGCGTGCATAGTGCGGAGAAATTCTTTATAAACCGCCGGTAGAAGTTGGCGAAGCCCATAAATATTTGAATTTCCTTTACCGAGGTGGGTGGTTTCCAGGCCTTGATTGATACCACCTTTTTGTCGCTCATAGTGACTCCATCAACAGCTACAATATACCCTAGGAACTCTACTGATATGACATGGAAGGTGCTTTTCATAAGCGAGATGGCCATTCTGTATTCTCGCAGTGTTTCTAAGACTTTTCTAACCAATATGATATCATCCTTCTCAGATTTAGAGTATATAAGTATATCATCAATGTATACTACCACTCCTTCATCAAGAAAGTCTTTCAGGATCATAGTCATTATTGATTGGAAGGTGGCTGGTGCATTTACCAGACCAAATGGCATGACATTATATTCATATAAGCCGTATCGTGTGCGAAAAGCTGTTTTCCATTCATCGCCCTTTCGTATGCGGATCAGGTGGTAACCGTCCTTTAGGTCCAACTTGGTGAAAATAGTGGCTCCTTCCACACGGTCGCGTAGTTCCGTCATAAGCGGTAGTGGATATTTGTTGTGGATAGTAACCTTGTTTAGTCCTCGGTAGTCAACTACCAACCAAAGACGTCCATCCGGTTTTGGCACAAAAAGTATTGGTACTCCGGCTGGTGATTTGCTGAGGGAAATTTTTCCTTGTCTTAACATATCATCCAGATATGTTCGCAGTGCTTTTAACTGCTTTTCCGAGAGGGGATAAATTGGTCCCCAAGGTGGTTGGGAATCTGGTTTGAGGTCAATAGCATGATCGAAGGTCTGATGAGCCGGTAGTTTCGTCGCAGTTGATGGGCAGAAAAGGTCCTTGTAGTTATGGTATTGTGCGGGTAGTGTATCAAGGATTATTTCTTCCTCATTATCTACTCTTGCAACTCTTCCAATAACGACTGCCTCTGGATCTTCAAGAACCTGCTCATCCCACTCGATTGATATACCTTCATCCTCCGGTAAGAGGTGAAGCTGACATCCTTGAGCTTCGAACCTCCAGCTTTCTGAGTCCTGAATTGCGGTTATAGGATGTTTATCATTCCACCACTCAAATGGAATTATTATTCCATAATTTCCTGTTGGTGCGATCTCGCACACCATCTTTGATATGTGTTTATTTTTCCCAATTTCCAGGTAAAGGGGAAGGGTGAAATCCCTTCCAGTAGATAATTCGTTTCCTGTAAACCCCAAAATGGGTATCGGATCCTCGCGAGACTTGTAAGGAATATTCAATTCCTTGATTAAATTTTCGTGTATAACAAAGATATTGGATCCAGAGTCTAATAAAACTCTTATGCGATATTGTTTCCCATACACATAGATATGTGCAGTTCCTTCAGGACATTGGTAGCGTTTTGGTTCTTCGTGTCTGAGCTTTTGTCGCTTATGCGACATTGTTATCTCAGTTCGTCCTTGCTTAGAAAACATTATGGTTGTATAGCTTGGGTGTTCTTGACAACGACAGCATTGTTTCGACCATAGAGGTCTCCTCAGATGAAGTAAACAAATAGTTAATTATTAAGATTCTGGGCAGCCCACTACGAGCGGTCATTACCCCCTGCCGAGGGGCTCACAAAAAATTAAAACCCCTGTCAATAGGGGAGAGACCAGTAAAATGCCATAAAAATGCAATAAAAAATTTACTTCTCTGCCTTTCGTGTAGGATAATAATTTTCGAAAATAAATTATATATTCGAAAAGAGCAAAAGATTTCGAAAGTAGTGACCGTTTCCGAATTTGGAATATCCCGCACCAATGTGGCATTATTTGTTATTAGGTTGACGTGGTTGTTGTCACGTACACAACACGTCCCTGTTAGGCGAGCCCATATCATGAGGTTTCCCAGAAGATTTTACAGCTGTTCAGCTATGGTCTAGTGGTAAAATGAACCTGGCCTGTTCATTTTGTCCGCAGGGTCCTGCGTTCAATCCACCCCTCTGGCGGATTAAACAACGGTAAATTGTACCGGAGGCATCTAGGACTAGAGCGTACCAGGGGTTCACCCCTGCTACTGCCCAGCACTTCCCGAGTGTCTAAAAACGGGAAGCACATCCAAGTGCCTAAAAAGGAGATCCTTCTTCCGAAGAAGTAAAAAGCAGGAACCTAAAATTAGAACCAATCTGAGGGAAAATAAAAAATAACAGAGATCTCCCTGACGGGGGAGGTCTCATCCTCCGGTCCCCAGAATCCAATCAGTTGAAGCACGCTATGGAACCTCATCGAGGTTCCAGGGAACGACGGTTTCCAACATGCAAACATGGACCTGCATGCCAATTTTTTTGAAAAGAATTTTTGAATTCTTTTTTATCGTCGGTAACCTAGTTGTCGTGATTTTCAGCACCATAGACTTGAGGTTTTCCAGTTTCGATTCCGGTCGCTATTACTAGTGCCCCGAATACCCAATCGCCGTCGCCGTTGGTGCCTTTAGGACATTTCTGTGTCCGATAATTCCCATAACCGAGGTGCTGGTTCGCTCTGAATCTGGTTCACCTTTGGCTGTGATATTCTTACATTAAGAGCAGCCGTTTGTGGTTTGCGGGAAAATTTTGATCGGTCATTTGTTGGTTGCTTAGCGAAAGCTCTTGCTACCACTATGTCCTTTCGACATTTTCGCCAAGTTTGGTTGTTGAGGCCGCAGTGAGTGCAAGCCTTTCCTGTCTTTCGCTTATCCACAACGTCTTGAGGAATTCCATTATGAGCATTCTTCCAGTCCGTATGCTCATCCTTATTATTGAATCCTCCTTTCTTTTCTGATGGTTTTCCTTTAGCTGACTTGAATCGAGTAGGATTGTTTTTTTGTTTCTGGTCGGTGTGTCCGTGTTTGGTATTGAACCCTTTTGCTGTATCGTCGCGTTTTCGCTTGGATGCTCCACTGTTTGAAGGCTCACCTTTGGATAGTTTCCGCCGTTCGAGAAATTCCTCCTCTTGTCTGTAAACTTCCCGTATGGTTTCCATCCATTCCTCATCCAAGGAAAACTTTAGATGGGATAACTGGCGAAGAATTTCTTCAGGAAGTTTGCTTTCCACCCGTACCCTCCAACTAATTCCTGTGAGACCGGCCTTGATGTTGAGATTTTCAAGAAGTAGAAGATAGGTGTCGATTTTTCCCTTATAGACTACCTTAGTCATTTCTTCTAGGGCTCGTCGTTCCTCCTCGATGCCGATATATCGCTTTGTAATTTCTTGTCGAAAGCGTTCCCATGTGGAATAGTCTGGGTCTCGGGTATATCCTCCTAATCCCCCATCACCTTCCGGTATTTCTCCGAGAAGGGTGCCACTTCGTTCCCCTTTGTTTTCCCCAAGGCAAAAACTATTCAGTGTGCATGATTTTCCCACTGTGTAGGATTGCGATCAAAGTAGTCTTCACAGGCTGTCAACCAGGTACGAACATCTTGGTTGTCATTTCCTTCGAAGAAGTAGGGTAGTTCCGCTATTAGCTTTGCTGGTCGGGAGAGACCACCGATACGTTCTAAGAAGGCCATAGTTAACCTGTCCTCGGGTACATCATTTCCGGGAATAGACGGTAAACGGGGAGCGCGTTCCAGCCTGCCGCTCTTTCTACCCTGTCCATCCTCTCTATCACTATCGGACCCATCATCATCTGGGTCAGGGGCATCACCAAGGTTACCTTGTAGTGGTGGCGGTGGTAGGTCATTTCCTCCACGGTCAACTCCTTTTCCTTTATCCTTCCTTGGAGTTGATGCTGATTCCTTTGTAGGAATAGTAACTTCTATTGGTACCATTGTGGGTCCTCGGTTAGACGGTCCTGGATCACCATCACTAGGTCTATACTGTATTGGTGCAGGTGTCTTTTCCGCTAATCGAAGTACCAGAGCATCTAGGTAGGCCTTCATACCCGCACTCTGTTCTCGTTGCTGTTAAGCAGCGATTTCTCGTTGCTCATTCATTCTTCTAGTCCATTCCTGTTCCTGTTGGTTCAACTTAGTATTGAGTTCCATTAATGCCTTTTCCATGATTCGGTCCCTTGTTTCTGAGACTTGGGCCTGTTGCTCTTGTTGAGCCTGTTGGCGTCGGAACTCTTCCTGGACCTGGACACGTAAACTTTGCTGCTCCCGTTCGGTGTCGCCACTCAATTGTTCCAATGCACAGCGACCTTCCTGTATCTCAGCATCATTGATAACTTCACCTCTGGCCATACGGCTCTGCAGCAAATCTAGCATTGTAAAACCCTGCCTGGCCTCCTGTGATAGTGCTGAGATCGCTATGTGATTCTCATCGGCACTTTCCTTCAAGGTTCGGTCCAGGTGGCGTAATGCATAGACAACATTTTGCTGGAAGTTATCTTGCGTATTGACAGGCTTCTTGGTTCGCTCGGCACGTTTCTGAACTATTGATGGTGGACGACCCAAATGAGTAATGGGAGAACTGGTACGGCTTCGGGACAGGATTAAGGATGCCGAAGGGGTAGATTCTGTGTCATCCTCTTCGATCATCCTGTCATGTCCCAATGGAATAGGAATAGGTGTGTCATCCCGTGCCATAGCCATGGCAGCTCCCTTAGACACACAAATAATTTCTCTTTGAGAAAATATAAAATAACCAGTAGTCTGGCCTCTAGGCCAAAGGTGCTAATTGGAAGATAAAATAGTTTGAATAGCGGGTTGTCCGCAAGGTCAGCAACAAGTATCTCGTCAAAAGAGGATATGGTGGATTATTGTTTGCGTTTTGTAAAGGCAGTTATCCGCCGTCTATCTTGACGATAGATATGTTCTGCATATTTTCGCTGTAAGCGAGCAAGTTGTCGCAGTGCTACTGCACGAAGATCCAGTGCATATTCTTCGCAACAGATAGGAAATACATTGTCAAAGTTGAGAGGTCAACAGTGTCCACAATGTTGGCACTGATGAAAACTTTGTGCGTCGAAGTATTCTCTGGGCATGAGAGAATATAGAGTTGCTTTGGTAACAGGAGAATAACAATATAGTGTTACGGGGTAGCCAATTCGGTACTGTTGAATTGACTAGGCAGTGCTTGTATCGAGAAAATTGGAGAACTGTCAGGAAAGCTCGGAAAAAAGTATGATGAAAGATAAAAGGGTTCTCGAAGGCTTATTAACTTAATAACTGAATATATTGTTAAGGTCTCTTCTCCGTTGCTTGATGATCCCTTAACTACGGGGGACTGCTAACTATTTATACACTTTTCCCAGTACTTAGGTTGGCACTATAAAAGAAGTATCCTTGGAAACTTCGGCCATGGTCTAATCAGTGCGAACACTGTTTGACCCTGAAGATGTATGACCCCACTATAGAAAATGATCCCCCGGACTATCTATTTATCTGAGGGTGTCAAGCACTCCACCAGTAGATAGCCTTCGATCTCTTTGCCAAATGAACTAAGTTCAAATTGATGCCGCCCATTTGCGAACATCATACGGAATACCAGGTGATCAGTCTGGATGGCCGTCTTTCCTGCATATATGCACTCATGTGCAGATGCATTCGGATTATCAAGAATGCAGAATACGTAATAGATCCACTTGGATAAATTACTCTGTCATCTTTCACCAAGGCTGAGTAGTTTTGGATACTATCATACTTCTTGCCAGTGTGGGTTGTAGTCAATATAGTCACCTCCCGGCGCTATATACCATCACATCTTTAGACTCGAAAGTCTAGTACAATATCCCATATGTGTAACACTGCTGTTCAGACTTAGCCCGTCCTGTTTGGCACGTACCAATAGTTTCTTAGAACACCAAGTGGCCTGTTACACATGTGGGAAATGGTACAAATTAGTTGATGTGATAGTGTATAGAACTAGGAGGTTACTATATGACTATAACCCATGCTGGCAAGAAGTAGTGTCTATAGCAGAGCTGCTCAGCCTCAGTGAAATATCTAGACTCTAATGTACAGAGTACTATGACTCTTGATAATCCGAATGCATATGCACTTGAGTGCATATATGCAGGAAAGACTGCCATCCAGACTGATCAACTGGTATTTCATAAGATGTTTGCAACTGGACTACATCTACTTGAACTTAGTTCATTTGGCAAATGAATCGAAGGCTATTTACTGGCAGAGTGGTAGATACCCTCAGAATACTTAATAGTTTGGGGGAGCATTTGACCGAGCGGGGCATACATTTTCAGGGTCAAACCAGGTTTCCACTTGCCATGACCCTGGCCATGATATCTAAGGATACTTCATATATATGGCTAACATAAGTACTGGGAGAATTGTATAAATAGCTAGTAGTTCCTTATAGTTAAGGGATCATCAAGCAACGGAGAAGAGACCTTAACAATATATTCAGTTATTAGTTAAAACAACTTTAAAGCTTTCGAGAACCATCTTTACCTTTTATCGTTATACTTACCGGAGCTTTCCTGACAATTTTCCTACCCTCACGATACAAGCACTGCTTAGGCAATTCAGCATTCCAGAATTAGCTATCCCGTAACACTATATTGTTACTCTCTTGTCACCAAAGCTCTACAATATTCTCACGGCTATTTCATCTTATGCCTGAAGAATACCACCTCGCTCAAAGTTTTCCTCAGTGCAAATATTGTGGGCAAGGTCGACCTCTCAGATTTGACAATGTATTTCCAGTCTGTTGTGAAGGATTCGCCTTTGACATACGTGTAGTAGCACTCAGACACTTATAAGCTATACACAACAAACATACGGAAAGAATATATCAGCAAGATGGATGGTGGATAACAGCTTTCGCCAAACGCAAATAAGAATCTATTCACGATTATATAGAAGATCCTCGGCTCAACCCTCAATCTTGTAGTTTAATTTTTGACCCTTTACTGAACCAACAACTAAGAAGTATCTCAGATACTTCACTATCAGAACAATCTATCCTGAATTTTGATCCTTTATCTACCATATCCTCTTTTTAAGAAATACTTTCTACTGACCATGCGGAAATACCGCTATTTGAAACTGTGGAACCCTCGTGGTTCACTAACCTATTTTTAGTCCCCACACCTGAGGACTTTACACAAATCTACACCTACTTTCATGGGCAAGACTTTTTCTGGCACGAATTTCTGGACTGGGATTCTGAGTAGTCAGATTATTCTTCTGTTCATGACTTTTGTGCCTGGAGGCCAGAGGACTGGCCAATTTAAATTTTACTATACCAAAACTATTCGGGTTTATAAGCGAGCTGCCATGGCTATGGCACGAGATGACACCCCTATTCTTAATTCTTTGGGACCTGACCGGATGATTGAAGAGGACGATACAGAATCTACCCCTTCAGCATCTCTAATTCCGTCCCAGAGCCAGACCAGCCCTCCCATTACACATTTGGGTCATTCACCCTCTAGAGTTCAGAAACGTGCTGAGCGAGTCAAGAAGCCTGTCAGTATACAAGATAACTTCCAGCAAAATGTGGTATATGCATTGTGCTACCAGGACCGATCCTGGAAAGAAAGTGCTGATGAGAATCATATAGCGATCTCAGCTATATCACAGGAGGCCAGGCAAGGGTTTACAATGCTAGAATTGTTGCAAAGCCATATGGCTAGGGGTGCAGTTATCAATGATGCTGAAATACAGGAAGGCCGCCATGCACTTGATCGGTTGAGTGGCGATACTGAAAGGGAGCAGCAAAGGTTACGGGCACAGGTTCAGGAAGAAATCCAATGTCAATAGGCTCAACAGGAACCATAGGCCCAGGTCTTGGAAAGAAGGGATGAGATTCTGGAAAAAGCCCTAATGGACCTATATGCTAAATTACACCAGCAGGAACAGGAATGGAATCCGAGGATGAATGAGCAACAAGAAATTGCGCCTCAACAACTAAGGCACCAAGGCGAAGGTATAAAGGCATACCTTGATGCCTTGGTACGTCAACTGGCCGATAAACCAGTTCCAGATCCGCCTCAGCATGGGGCCAGTGATGGTGATCCAGGACCATTTAACTGAGGGCAACCATCTATTCTAGCGGAACAGGGCACAGTTCCAACGAAGGTATCAGCATCGACACCTAGGAAGGATAAAGGAAAAGGAGTCAACCATGGAGGATATAACCTACCACCGTCACCATCACCAGGTAACCTTTGTGATGCACCAGACCCAGATGATGATGGGTCTGTTAGTGAAGGAGAGGATTGATGGGGCAGAGAGGGCGGCAGTACGGAACACACTCTCCATTTACCATCTATTCCCTGAAACGATGTACCCGAGTACAGGTTAACTAGGGCTTTCTTAGAACGTATCAGTAGACTCTCCCAACCAGCAAAGCTAATTACGGAATCATCCTACTTCTTTGAAGGACATGACAACCAAGATGTTCGAAATTGGTTGACAGCCTGTGAAGACTATTTTGATCGCAACCCGACACAGTGGGAAAATCATGCTCATCGAATAGTTTTTGCCTTAGGGAAAACTAAGGGGAACAAAGTGGCACTCTTCGCGGAAAAATACCCACAGGTGATGGGTGGAATAGGTGGATACACTCGAGACCCAGACTATTCCACATGGGATCGTTTTCGGTAAGAAATCATAAAGCGATTGATCGGCATTGAGGAGGAAAGACGAGCCCTAGTAGAGATGACCAAGGTAGTCTATTAGGGAAAAATAGACATTTATCTTCTGCTCTTCGAAAACCTAAACATCAAAGCTGGACTTACAGGAATTAGTTGGAGGGTGCGAGTTGAAAGCAAACTTCCTGAAGAAATTTTGCGACGGTTATCCCATCTAAAATTCTCCTCCGATGAAGAATGGATAGACACCATAAGGGAAGTTAGGAGACAGGAGGAGGAATATCTGGAACGGCGAAAATTATCCACTAGAGAACCCTTATCTAGTAGAATATCTAAGCAAAAGCGCAATGACTCCAGTAAAGGGGTCAACACCAAACAAGGATACAACAACCAGAAACACAAGAACAACCCCTTATAATAGAAAACTGCTAAGGCTAACCCATTAACAAAGCAAGTTGGAATGCAAACCAAAGATGAGTATTATGACTGGAAGAAGGCTCATGATGGAATCTTGCAAGAGGTAGTTGATAAGCGAAAAGCGGGGAAGTAATCCACTCGGTGTGGCCTCAACAACTACACCTGGCGAAAGTGTCGAAAGGACATTATTGTAGCCAGGGGTTTCACTAAACAGACAAAACAGGACTGACTGAAATTTTCATGCAAACCACAGACGGCAACGCTCATAGGAAGACCTAATCAACCAAAGGTCAATAACATACAAAGCGGAGCCTCACCTCGGTTATGGGAATTATAGGACACTGAAATGTCCTAAATGGCACCAACAGCGATGGCAATTGGGTATTTCGGGTACCAGGAAACTGGTGACTGGAATCGCAATCGGGGATGCCTCTAGGCTAGGGAGTGAGGAGTACTGGCTTTCGCAGGCACTATTCAGAATAGGAGCACGAGAGAAGTTGTCCCTAAGTCCATAAGTCCTTAAGAGAACACGGTTAGTGGACAGACAAAGGTGGAGCAAACCTTTTTTTGAATGACAAGGGTGGGCGGTCGCATCTTTGATCCTGAGAAACAACCAAGTCTCACCAATTTTTCAAAGACCAGCAGGACCACAACCAGAGATGCTACTGAAATGAAAAATAGTGCAAAAGAAAGCTGGGGAGATTCTCTTAAATAATAACAAACCGAAACAGGGCCCTTGGTTGGAGGACCCTACACAGGGTCCCAACTAGAGTCAATGGTCCAAAGAACCGAAAGGACTTGAAAATAAATTTTTGGTTTTTGGGTTGGTTTAACTTCCGACCCCGGAAGGACCTGTAGTTTTAGCTCCTTATTGAGCTCCCTGTCTTTGAAGCCATGCGGGGAAGTGGCAGCCAGTTAGCTTGATTAAAGTGCTAGGGTTCTTTCAGTTCCGGAAATGCAAATCTCTTCAAAGCGTCCCATAACGGCCATTTAGGTAACCTGTAACATGAGTACATGTTCCGGTACCTCTATTACCACTCTCGTTAGCCTTTCCTTTGT
>QFET01011040.1:0-34821 GCA_003316355.1 Tuber calosporum | reverse complement strand
CCTTGACCGACTGGGCCACCCTCTCGCCTCTACTTGAGGAGCTGATAGTCCCTGACGCCCCCACCCTGCCCACCTTTGCTTCCCTTTCGTCATGGTTTGACACCAATTTTGGTCGCGTTCTTTCCTTGCTCCGCAATCACACCCCCCTCACGCGCCCGTCCCCCAGGGCCAAACCCTGGTGGTCGCCCCTCCTCTCTGCTCTTAGGAAGGAACACCACTGTGCTGCCCGCAAGGCTTGCTCCACCCGTTCCCCCAGTGATATCTCTGGCGCCAGACTTGCCCGCCTTGGCTATTTTAGGGCCATAAAAAGGGCAAAGAAGGCCCCCTGGACCTCACTCCTCCTAAACACCACCCCCTCTTCCCTCTGGGCCACCAAGCGGCTAGCCCTAAGTTCTCCGACAACTCGTTTCCCCACCCTCCCAGGGACTGATACCCCTGAGTCTATCAACCATGCTCTCCTCAACCACTTCTTCCCTCCTCGACCCTCGCCCCGGGCCCCCTCTATCCTCCGCCCCTACTCTGATGCCCCTGAGTTGTCCTCAGATGAGATCTCCGCCGCCCTCAGGGCCTCCTCCTCCACTTCAGCGCCGGGTCCTGACACCGTCCCCTATGGGGTATGGAAGATGGTCCATCGCACCACCACTTCCTTACTTGTTTCCCTCCTCTCCCCTCTTCTCCTCCATGGATTCCACCCGCCCTCCCTCAAAAAGGCCAACAGTGTGGTCCTGGACAAGCCAGGCAAACCATCCTATGACACCCCAGCCTCCTTTAGGGTCATCGTCCTCCACGAAACGATCTCCAAAGTTTTGGAAAGAATTGTCGCCTGCCGTCTCGCCCTCTTTGCCAGGGCCTGTGGGCTTCTCAGTCCCAATCAATGTGGCTCCCTTGCGGGCCTTTCCTCCTTTGACGCCGTCACTACCCTCGCTCATACAGTCCGCACCCTGCACCGCTCCGCCCTCTGCGTCTCCACCCTCTTCCTTGATATCAAAGGGGGTTTTGACAACGTGGATCCTGATTTTCTCTCCTCTGTACGCAGGAAAAAAGGAGTGAATCACTACCTTATCTCCTGGGTCAGGTCCTTCCTCACTGGCCGCACCTGTCGCCTCCTCTTCCAGGGCTCGCCTGGAATCTTTTCTTCCGTTTCTGTTGGCACCCCTCAAGGGTCTCCTGTATCTCCTTTGCTTTTTGTTATTTATGTTTCCTCCCTTCATTTATCCCTCTCTAGGGGCCTTATACTTTCCTACGTTGATGATTTTGCTTTAACTGTATCATCATCTTCCTATCGCCGCAATGTTCAGCTGCTGCAGGCAGCCTTTTCAAGGATCAAACGTCGCGGAGCAGCGCGTAATGTTCCTTTTTCAGTTCCCAAGCCGGAGCTCATCCACTGGCGCACCAAGAACCAGCGGGACTCCACTTGCGTCATCCCCATACACTTGGATGGACAGATCTTCCATCCCGCCAACTCCCTCAGGTGGCTAGGCTACTGGCTCACCCCGACCCTCTCCACATCCACTCCCTTCTCCAAACGCTTGGCCCTCGCCCAAGGCGCCTTTGACACTATTCGCAGGCTTTCCCCACCAGGGGCTGGCCTCTCCCCCCACCTGTGCCACCGCCTGGCTGTTTCCCTCCTCCTCCCCATCCTCACCTATGGGGCGGACCTCTTTGTACCCTCCCGCGGAATGCTAAGCCACATGGACGTCTTCTGGCACCAAATTCAGAGATGGGTCACCAATTGCTTTCGCTCCACCAGACTCTCGGTCCTCTCTCTGGAGAGCTGCCTCCCTCCTATCACCCTCCTGTGCGCCCACCGGCGTAGGCTTGCTGCGCTCAGACTAATATGCGCCCCTCCCACCATCAACCCAGCTGCAGGGCGGCTCCCCGACGACTTTCCCTCCCTCCTGCAGGCGCGCGCTCCAGACTCATGGCGCCGCCTTGCACGACGCCTCCAACCCAATGTTAATCCTCTCCATTGGAAAACTCCTCCCCCACGCCCTCCCGTCCGCACTCACCTCCCAGTTGACGCGATGGCCCACCTCATCCTTCCCATTCTGGGATCCTTGTCCTTCGCCCCCCTACCTCGTGCTGACCTCGCACCCCTCTGTCCTCCCCTCCCCCCGCTACCAGCTATGCGCGCCGCCTACACTGGCCTTAGGAGGCGGGCCCATCAGATCCTTATCGATGACTGGGGAGAGGCCTACCCTCCCCCGCCTTACTACCCCTACAGACCGTCACTGTCCCTGCATCCTTTCATGGGCCTGGGAAAGTTCTTGGCCGGCCGCATCCATCAAATGCGTGCCCATAAGAGCTACCTGGCTCTTCACACCTCCTGGGCCTCCGAAGGGGAACCCACTCTCTGTCCACGATGCTGGGATTTCAACGAGGACTTCCAGCATGCCATACTCTCCTGCACAGCCACCACTGATGCCCGCAGACGGCACCTCCAAGGCGTCAAGGGGATAGGCGTGGACGACCCCCTCTGGTCATCTATCCCACTGCTCCTTAACCTGGTCGCCTATCTACAGGAGACGCAGGTTGGCTTCCCTCCCGACATGCTGCTATCCCCCCCTTCATCTCCGCCTCCTTTGGTTGCACCCACCCCCCTAGGTTCCCCTACCCTCCGCCTTTTTTCGTCCCCAAGTTCTTAAAAACTTGTGGTCTTTCCTTACCTGATAGTTTGGGTCCTGTACGTTTCCTTGGCTGGGTTTCACTTACTCGAGTTTACCGTACGAGGTGTATGGTCAGTTACCTGTCCAGTTGGAGCTTTATGTGCCGGTGGTTTCCTTTGTATTTGGTTTTTTGGAATTAAGGTTTTGTTTATGCCATAGCTAGCGCTGCACGCAAGTTCTTGTACCTTAACAACGAATATATGAAAAAAAAAAAAAAAAAAAAAAAAAAACCGACCTGAAGTTAGGACTCTTCACGCAACCATCTAAGTTCTTTCCTATATAATTACTTTACTCTTTTCCGTTCTATTCCCTATTGGCGTTGTGCGATAGAAACCATAGGGTTCAGCTATCAAGACAACTTAGGCCTAGGCCTAAGTGCAATAGTGGAACTCCGCCTAGTACTACTCGTTGCAATAGTACTCCTACCCTGGTGGCTGAGATTAGCGCCACGCCCCATACCGGACTACAACAACGGCCTGGTCATATTAATCCAACCCAAAGAGAAGTAGTTACCTGTTACAGAATCAGCTTACCGCATAGGATCGTAACATTTGCTTGCGTCACCTAACTAACACCCAACTACAACACGGCAGACTTTACAGACAACGACATCGACCTTACTGAGGGCGAAATTGATATCTCAACACTTGGCCCGGCATTTGAAGAAGCAATTAGCACAAACCTATTCAGAAGCCAGTCACAAAGGACCACAATTCCAGTGACCTCTGAGCCGGCCTCACGAACAGGATCGCTGGAACCATAAACCCCAAGACCAGAAAGGATGTCAGCATCGGGACCAGCAACTGCCGGTGGAGGAGCAGGAATTCAACTAGCAGGATTTACAACTGCACAGTTCCAAGAGATCCTGACTCTGATAAACAACCAGCGAGAAACAACCGACAACCGGATCAAAGTCAAGAAACCTCCTACCTTCTCTGGAACAAGGACCAAACTACGAACCTTCTTAGTGCAATGCCAACCATACTTTGAAGCAACACAAGAAACACGACATACAGAATGCATCACCTACATCAAGAGCTTGTTATGGGATGCAGTAGTAAGCTGGATAACCCCATTTGCAGAAGGACGCAAGCCGGAGACCTGGACTACAGATGAAGATTTCCCTACAGCCCTCAAAGACCAGTTTGGGGTTGTGGATGCAGAAAATGCAGCTAGGACAAAACTCGACCGCCTGAGGCAAGGTAAGGAACCAGTCACGGAATACTGAAATGACCTTCGCCTCACAGCTACAGAGGCGAATGAGGATGATGGTACACTAAGACGCCAATTCCTTAAAGGAATTAACCGAACACTCCAGAACGCATGGGCAGCTGACCACATAGTAGCGGCAAATGTCGATGCCCTTGCAGCCTGGGCAATCGAAAAAGAAAACCGGATCAACATGATCAAGCACCTTCAAGGAAACCTCAGTACCTTTATCCAACAACAGGAAACGCCCAGGAACAATTACGGAAGCTGGAAGTCGCGCAACACTATGGAAACCCGAGGCGACACAATGGACCTGGATGCTACTAGAAGGCGTCCACGACCAAACCTCTCACGAGTAGAGTTAACAAGAAGAAGGGACAACAACCTATGCCTAGGATGGGCCACACCTGGGCACACACTCAGTAATTGCCGAAATGCAAGAGATGAGAAGGACTATACTAGGCAGTTCAACAGCAAGACCAACAATAATCGCTGGAAACCACGAAGCAACCTACACGAAATGGAGATTAGAGAACACCTGAAGTGTTGGGAAACGAAGAAAGTCCACAGTAAGAGATGGGCTACGGGACAACAAAACCAAAACCATCGGAATCGGCAACATCTACATGACACTTACAAACACGGAAACATTGGAACAAGAAAAAGACCATGCCGTGGTCAAAATGCGTTTACATGGCAAGGACAAGACAGTCATCATCAACGGCATGATTGACTCAGGCGCTACATAAAACTTTGTTGACAAGGAATTTAGCAACAAACACGGCATACGAACAAAGAAAGCGAAAGAAATACGGGAAATCTACCTTGCGGACGGGGAGCCGAGCGCTATGGGACCAATTACCCATATAGCGGAAGTATCTATAGACATCGGCAGCCATAGGGAAGTGGCAACCTTCCAAATCGTAGATCTACCCAACCATGAGGCAGTGCTAGGGCTGCCATGGTTAAGAAGACACAACCCCAAGATCGATTGGGAGAGCAATAAGATCACCTTCGATAGCGAGTGGTGTACCAGAGTATGCCTCGAAAGCTCGCCAGCAGTGGACTTAGTCCCTGAATCCGAAGCCCTGGAAGAGAACTTGGAAATACAGTTCTCTACGATCCAGGCCAAGGATGTCCAGAACATCAAAATCCAAAGATTGCACAATACGGCCACACTCCCTACCCAGTAGTCAGCCAAGGCTGCAGGACATGACCTCTATGCAGACGAGAGAATTACGCTATCGGCAAAAGAACAAGGAATCGTCAATACCGGGATAGCTATAGGACTACCAGAAGGAACCAATGGGCAGGTGGCTCCGCACAGCGGATTGGCAGTTAAACACCAGCTTACTGTCAAGGCGGGAGTAATCGACGCCGACTATACAGGTGAAGTCAAGGTGGTCCTGGTCAACCTGGGAAAGGATAGTTACACAGTTGAGCCGGGAGACCGCATCGCATAGTTGATATGCCAAAAGATTGTCATAGAACAATGCGAAGAAGTGTAGTAAGTGGCTCCTACTAGGAGAGGCGCAGCAGGGTTTGGAAGTACGGACCACCCAAAACACCAAAAGATTGAGATCAACAAGATCTCCGCTACGTCATTCGGAAAGTACAACTGAAGAGGCGAAGTCACAGGAATCCTCAAGTGGGATTATAAGACGAATGAACCTACCAGGATTGAAAGGATCAATGTCAGTACCGAATTGGCTATCAAGGCCAAGAAAGGACAAGAAAAAGATAAAACCAGAAACATTGTGCCAAGGGAATACCACCAGTACCTGGACATGTTCAAGGAAGAGGAAGAAACTCGGCTACCACCCCACTGACCAAAGGTTGACTTGGATATCAACCTCAAAAAGGGAGAAACAGTACCAGCAAGAAAGCTATACCCATTAGGCGAAAAAGAGCTGGAAGAACTAAGAGAATACATCAGGGTCAATAAGAACCGGGGCTGGATTCGAGACTCTTATGCAAACGGAGGATCACCAATCCTATTTGTTAAGAAGAAAGACGGTAAGCTAAGGCTATGCGTGGACTACCAAGGGCTCAACGAAGTCACCAAACGAGACCAATATCCCCTACCTCTGATAGGAGAAGCCCTTGATAGGCCTAGAGGAGCCAAGGACTTTACTAAACTAGACATCCGAAACACATATCCCAACATCAGAATCAAACACGGAGACGAATGGAAAACTACCTTTACAACCAAATACGGCATATACGAATACAAGGTCATGCCATTCGGACTCAACAATGTACCTGTCGCGTGTCAGCGATCGGTCAATAGGATTCTCAGCAGGTTTTTGGATATCTGTTGTATCGTCTATTTAGATGAGATACTGATATACTCAGAAAACCTGGAACAACACCGAACCCATGTCAGGATGATTATGGAAGCCTTGAGAAAAGAAGGGCTGACACTGAAGCCATCGAAGTGCGAATTTCACATGGAACGAACCGAATACCGAGGCTTTATCATCGACAAGGACAGAGTCAGCGTTGATCCTATCAAAACAAAAGCAATATGTGAATGGAAACCACCTGAAAGCAAGAAAGGATTACAGTGCTTTATGAGATTCTGCAACTTCTATCGATGATTCATAGAAGGGTTTAGTCGGATAGCTAAACCACTCTATCAACTGAAGAAGAAGGACTGCAAATGGAACTGGACCGAGAACCAACAAAAAGCATTTGATGAATTGCGCAGGTGACTTACTTCAGCCCGACTAATGGTACACTACGATCCAACCAAGGAAATCATGATTGAGACAGACGCTTCAAAATATGTATACTCAGGCATTCTATCACAGAAGGAGAGCGATGGAAAATGGAGGCCCGTGGCATACCGGTCAAAAACAATGACGCCCGCAGAATGCAACTACGATATCCACGACAAAGAGCTCCTAGCCATTGTCCAAGCATTGAAAGAATGGAGAAGATATGCAAAAGGAAGCAGACACCAGGTCCTG
Source organism: Tuber calosporum (assembly GCA_003316355.1). Classification (NCBI taxonomy): domain Eukaryota; kingdom Fungi; phylum Ascomycota; class Pezizomycetes; order Pezizales; family Tuberaceae; genus Tuber; species Tuber calosporum. The sequence goes on along the minus strand of QFET01011040.1, from coordinate 27,974 downwards.
GTCCTTACAGACTATAAGAACCTGGTACCATTTACCACGATAAAAGAGCTTAATGACAGATAAATCTCATGGAGCGAGACCCTCAGTCAATACGATATCAATATACAATACCGACCCGGGAAGGAAGGGGCAAACCAGATGCCCTTACTAGTAGAGCAGAAGATGTCTCGAAAGAGAACGACCAGAGGATCCAACAAAAACAAAGGATCATACTCCCAAAAGAACAATACTTCGAAGCCATGGAAGTGGTCAAGTTTGTCGCTGAAGATTTTGGCATCCGAGAAGCAAGCACGAAAGACAGACAGATAAGAGCAATCCAGGAAGCCCTGAGTAAAGGAGAGAAAGAAATGAAAGGAGTGGCTCTATGGGCATGTGAATGGAAGGAAGGATGCCTATGGCATCAAGGAAAGATTTGGGTACCAGAACACGAAGAGATCAGAACCTAAGTCATACGATAAAATCACGATAACCCAGCAGTTGGACATTGCGGAACCAGCAAAACTACTGAACTACTATCCCGACAATATTATTGGCTAAAGATGCGAGACGACATAAAGAGATATGTAAAAAATTGCGATACATGCCAAAGAACGAAAGCGAATAGGCATGCGCCCTATGGACTACTACAACCGAACGAGGTGCCACACCAACCATGGATATCGATAGCAATGGACTTCATCACAGACCTGCCGAAATCAGACGATTATGACGCCATCCTGGCGGTCATCGACTGCTTGACAAAAATGAGCCATTTCATACCCTGCAACAAGGATATGAACACCAAAGAATTTGTCCAGATATTGCTACTGGAAATATTCTGACTCCATGGACTACCACAAGATATCATCACCGATGTGGGAACGCTGTTTACATCAGACTTGTGGAAAGAGACTACTAAATCCATTGGAATTGAACGAAGAATGAGCACCGCCTTCCATCCACAAACCGGCGGACAAACCGAAAGGACGAACGGAATACTGGAACAATACCTAAGGGCCTATGTCAACTATCAGCAACATAACTGGGCAGAATTACTACCATTAGCGGAATTTGCATACAACGATGGAAAACGGGAAACTATTAAGACCATACCCTTCTACGCAAACTACGGACAACATCCGGTATATGGGGCGATAGGCCACATGATATCAAAGGAAACAATGAAAAAGGAAGAGATGGGTCAGCTGCACACTATCCTACGTCAGGAAATGGTCTGTGCACAATTACGAGAAAAAGAAAACTACGAAGAACACAGAAAACCCGATCAGAATCTCCAGTCTGGCGACATGGTCTGGTTACTGTCAAGGAATATAAGGACCACAAGACCATGCAAGAAGCTGGATTACAAGAAAATCGGACCATTCAAGATCCTTACGAAGGTGGGCACAAGTGCCTATAAATTGGCCTTGACCCAACAGATGAAGGTCCACAACACCTTCCACATCTCACTCCTCGAACCATACCAAGACAATCAGTTCCCCTCACAAAAGCAATCACAACCACCTCCAATCTAGATAGAAGGAGAAAGCGAATTTGAACTTGAAGAAATCATTGACTCAGGTATTCACCGAAAACGCCTACAATACAGAGCCAAGTGGACTGGCAACTCACCAGAACACGACAAAACTTGGTACCCTGCGGAAAACTTCAAAAATGCCAGCATCGCCATTGAACGTTTCGATCAGCAGTACTCAAGAAAACCCTGAGTGGGTAACAGTCAAAATCGAACCCACGAGGCAAGACCCAATGCCATTGGGTCCAGACGAAGGCTAGGGCGATAGCCCCCTGGCTACTTCCCCTACCAGCCCGCCATACGCTACTCAGGCAGAAAGGGAAAAGCATGCAGCACAGAATGCTATTTCGTGGACTGCCTGTTACGATGATTCCTACAACACTCATTTAAGCGACAAGGAAGGAAGCAATTGGTTTCCACGACATCCCAAGTTGCGCAAACCACAACAACCACACAAGGAGACATTCTGGAAACACTGTTTCAAGGACACTTGTCGTACACACAGACATGACAAAATCGATGCTGGGTTTTACCCAAGACGAACAGGGGAAGCGGCACCCGTTACGGAAAACGATGCATGTATTAAGAAAATAAAAACAACTGTGAGGACACAGTTGAAGGGAGAGGGGGGCGAAAAAAGCGAAATTGAGACGATTCCCGATGAAGAGAGTTTTCAACGACAGTTGCAAGGGCTACGAGAACAACTGGGCACCGCTGAAGCCACTATCGAGGCCCAAAGCACTGATATGCGGACATATCAGAGAATTATTGATGACCGGGACCGGACTATTAGGGCGGCACACACCTCCTTAGACGAATTCCGGAGGAACTACCAGTCGGCCGAACATCAAGTTCGGAAATTGAAAAGGGAACTGCCCAGGTTTGGAGAAAGCATGACAAAGATGGGATGTTAAGCCTGAAGGGACTCAGGCTTAAGAGAGAGGGGAGCTAATGTCACGATTGGTGACTAAGCAAGGCAGAATTTCGCATGACTCATAGTTATGAGTCACAAGGTTGTTATATTTCGCACTATGACTCTTTACAAGTCATGGGTTTTCACATGATGCACACTAGTGCAATCATTGTTATGTTGTGATTGGTTGATCGTCCGCATGACTCACATTTGTGAGTCATATGATGTAATGATTTTCGCACATGACTCACACTATGAGTCATGGGTTTTGTGCATGTGACCACTTTAGGGCACATAACTTATTATATGAGTTATGATTGGTTGGCACGCTGCGCAGTTGACTCAGAGGAGTCAGCTGATGGATTTCATACTATGACTCATTATGAGTCATAGAGGTCGTGTGACTCACAGGTATGAGTCACCAGGGTTAGGGTTGAGGGAGAGTGCCTATATAAGGACCTCTAAGCGACCTGTCGTTAGGACTCTTCATGCAACCATCTAAGTTCATTCCTATACAATTACTTTACCTCTTTACCGTTCCATTCCCTATTGGCGTTGTGCGATAGGAACCATAGGGTTCAGCTATCAAGACAATGAAGGCATAGGCCTAAGAGCAATAGTGAAACTCCGCCTAGTACTACTCGTTGCAATAGTACTCCTACCCTGGTGGCTCTGATTAGCGCCACGCCCCATACCGGACTACAACAACTGCCCGGTCATATTCATCCAACCCAAAGAGAAGTAGTTACCTGTTGCAGAACCAGCTTTCCACATAGGATTGTAACATTCTGATAGATATAAGATCGTGCCCATACAGATTTCAACAGGTTATGAGCCCGGGCCTCCTATATCTTTAGGATATACATTTACACCCTCCCACAGATCACGAAACCTCAGCGTCAACGAAGCGAAACCGATCCTGCCATCGATACACATTTCCCACCAGAATAATACCCCTAAATATCTTTCTCTCCAAAGTTTATTTCTCGGCACAAAACATCGACCTGACGAAACGCTCCTTCTTGACGAAACTATAGATTCTCGCCCTCGGTATTACACAACTCTCGGCGAATCATTCTCGGGGTTAACCACTACTTAACCGTGCTCTTTTCACTGTTCGCCTCCGTCTCTTCCTTCTTTCTCTCTTTGTGCGCGCAAGCGTTACCCACCACTACCCAACACACTTTATCAACCACCAGGAAGTTAACACATCTGAGGGTGGACACACCCAGAAATATCCTTGAGAGGTGAACGTGTTACTTTCAGGCTTGATAAAAGTTGTGTGGACTTAAAGGGGGTGTGTGGTCACAGAGAACCATTTGAAGAACACAACTTGTGTAACCAAAATCCACCATGGCCTCAGCCTCTACCACCTTCCCTGAACCTTTGACAGACAATCCCCCAGCAACCCCTCTGCTCATTGACCAAAGGGCACGGACACATGCTATTAACTCTAAACGTGGCTTCGCACCCAGTTACAAACTCAGCTCGATCCCAAAGCTGACTGGGGCAGAGAACTACCGCACATGGCGTGACATCTCCGAGTACGTCCTCGGACTATTCAACTGCTGGGACATTGTGCAAGGAACGGAAACTATCCCCGATGAAATACGGGATGAAGGCAGTGATCTGACGAATGATGACCCTATAGATGAATTTCGCGATCGCTACTAGTGGGCATCGGCCTACTTCCTCAAGACCATTGATCCAAAATGGCTCATCATCCTGGCAACCCACAAAACGCCGCACGCAATCTGGACGGCGTTCGAGGACAAATTTGACAGAGAAAACACCTTCTCCTTCTTCGACCAACTCAATGCTGTTTATCGATACCAAATACGAGTCGTCTGAACCCATCGCTGATCACATCGGCAAGTTCGACACACTCTGGAATCGCATGCAACACCGTTGCACCTCTGCTACCCAAAATGACCGTTACGCCCTACCTTTTGTATTTAAGACGGTATTCGAGTCATCGGAAGCAAAAGCTGCTGTCCTTTTCCGGTCCCTTCCCGAGTCGATGAACAACATCTTCGACAACCTCCAAACCAAGGAGGACCTTACCTACAACCATGTCTATAACAGGTTGTTGGACCTTAAAACTTCGGTTAACTCTGAAGAAGTCAAGGCGTATAAAACCGCCACTGTTAAAGGAAAAGGGAAAGAACAACTCCAACGAAAGTGAAACAGCACATCAGTCACAGCCAAGGAATGATCATACTGCAAAAAGCATTACCCCTCTGCACGCAATGAAGGGCATACTTGGAAAGAGTGTCAGAAACTCAAGACCGATAACCAAAAGAGGATGGAAAGGACGCCACTTGACACCGCCAAGATCGGCTAGGAAGAGTCATCCAAACTGGACAGTACATCATCAACCCTTACCACTACGCGAAAGACCCCTTACCCACACAATTGGGTAATCGATACAGGCGCAAGCTCACATATGACAAGCAACCTAGAGCTTCTTATAAACATTGAACCAGAAAAGGAAAACGTCAAGTTAGGCGATCACTCTGTAATATAGTCATGCGGCCGTGGAACGGTTAAGCTCTTCGCTAAAACGTCTAATGGCTATGTGTCTCCTGTTTTTCTTCAACGTGTTCTCTGGGTTCCTAAGTTGGGTCAATGCAATTTGTTATCGTGGCGCGCTATCGTTTCTTTGGGAAAAGAGTTTTCTTTACGCAGTTCAGGGAAGGACATGTATGTCATGGGAGAGAATAAAGAGGTTTTATGGGGCAAGCTTGATGGACAAGATTATGTCGTGCAGGAAAGAAAGGAACAGGCATACAAAATGACCTATCAGGAGTGGCATGAAGTCTAGGGTCTCCCTCAGCGGCCTACCTTCGCTCCGACAAATACTCCGACACACCCCATATCCCTAAGGTTCCTACAGGTTGGCAATGCGAAACTTGCATTACCTCAAAGTCGTCCAAAGGAAAACCAGAACCAATACAGCACCGTTGACTAAGCACCTTCGAGTTAATTCACTCCGACTTAAGCGGAAAATTCTCGACACCATCCTTTGGTAATTCTTGGTACTATATCACCTACATTCATGACTGCACATGATACACCTGGATTTACCCTATCAAGGAAATATCCGATACGGTAAAAATCTTCAAACAGTTCATCCAGGAGCGACAAACTTTAGATAACGCCATAATCAAACGATTCAGAACTGATAACGGTGGTGAATACATGAACCATGAAATGCTAAACCTGTTTCAGGCGCATGGAATACTTCATGACCAAACTCCACCCTACTCTCATGAATCAAATGGCGTTGCTGAACAGTATAACAGGACCATAATAACCACCACTAAGTCCATGTTAAAAGGTTTAACTCTACGACTTTGGGCAGAAGCAATCACAACTGCTGTATACCACAGAAACCGTCTTCCCAACCGATCCATAGGAGGATCAACGCCCTATGAATCTCTCTACAACCAAAAGCCGTTGATCAACCACCTGCGTCCATACGGGACCAAATGCTTCGTCCACATAACTCTAGACACCACTAAACCAGGAACGAAGCTACAACCCCGGGCGATCGAATGCTATCTTGTTGGATACACATCCTCTGACAAGATATACTGGATATACATCCCCGCGCAATATAAGATATCCGAAACACGACAGGTACACTGGACTACTAAAACGATTGAACAATCAAAAGTGCCAAGTACAACACCTGCTCCGGAATCACAATTTGCGACCGTCCATCCTCCCTGCTTTCCAATAGACCTGCAATCGTACAGTAATTTTTTTGGAATTGGACCCTAGTACGACACCTACCAAACGCACAACAGCGATTGAAATCCATCCTCCTCCATTACCTCCACATCCAGAGAACTACCACTGACCTAACCCACCGTCACCTACTCCTGAACCTGCTCCCTTGGAACAACAACCTCACGAACATGAGGCCCTACCAGACGAGCAACTGGAAACACGGACAAGGTCAGCATGAATCTCACGCCCACCGGTACGCTTTGGCAGAAATTCTACTGAACTACCGGATGAGGATCCCACCAGGTATCACCAAGCGATTAACAGTACGCTTAAGGAACAGTGGACTACGGCGATGGATGACGAGATTAATGCATTAAAAATGAATGAAAGCTTCGATGTTGTTGAGAGACCGATAGGAAGAAAGATAATCGATAGTAAGTGGGTTTACAAGACTAAAAATAATGCAGATGGGACTTTCGAAAGGTTTCGCGCAAGAGCCGTTGCCAAAGGGTTTTCACAAATTCCCGGCTTCGACTTTAAAGAAACATTTGCCCCTATCATCCGTTATGAATCTCTTCGCTTCCTCCTCGCGATATGCGCCAAAAACAAATGGCGACCGTGACAGTTCGATGTCATATCTGCTTTCCTCTACGGCAAACTCAAGGGAGAAGTTTACCTACGACCATTTCATGGGTACCGTGACGGAGAAAAAGTATGCAAACTTAACCGATGTCTTTATAGACTTAAGCAATCTGCGAATGATTGGTATGCTCTCTTCGCAAAATTCTTAACCTCCAAAGGATTTACGACATCAGCCCTCGACCCATGCATGTTCGTCCATGCTAAACACAACCTCTAAGTATCGGTTTACGTCGACGACATTGCCATAGACGCAGCCGACTCCCCCCATGCCACATCTTTGATAAAGGACCTGAAAAAGGCATTTGAGATCACTGACCTAGACGAAGCTAATTTCCTACTCGGCTTGCACATAACGTATACACCAGACGGCATACATCTTACCCTGCAAAAATACATCAAGTCAGTCCTCTAGCGATATGGCATGGAAAAATCACGTTCCGTTTCTACCCCTTTACCAAAAGGCATTCAACTTACGAAAGGGACAGAAGACATACGGACACCAGACCCCTTTCATTTACCAATCGATTATAGGATCACTTATGTACCTAACTACTGGCACAAGACCCGACCTCTCGTATACGATTTCATTTCTTTCTCAATTTTCTTCTTGCCCATCTGAAGCACACTTAAAGGCCGCTAAACATGTCCTTCGTTACCTTGCCGGAACGGAAAATATAGGATTGATCTACCCGTACCCAACCAACACAACTTCCGCTATCTATGTCTATGCTGATGCAGACTTTGCCACTTATCTTGATACCCGCCGCTCCTTCTTAGGATACATTGTTATCTTAAATGGTTCATGTATCTCCTGGCGATCCCAGAACCAGGCATCCGTCGCTACATCTACTACCGAAGCGGAATACGGTGCTATGTTACTGGCTACGCGACAAATCCAATGGTTCCAAAAAGGACTCAACGATATTCGACTAAGTTTACCGATACCTTTGCACGCTGATAATACCGGCGCTAATTTTCTTGCAACAAACCATCAACTCATTGAACATACCTAACACATCAATGTTCACTGTCACAAAATACGAGAAGAACTCGACCGCGGTTCGTTCACTTTACTAAAAGTTGTTGCATCAGAAAAAACTTGCTGATATCTGCACCAAAATATTAACGAAACTGGCACATACACGGTTGATGGGACTTCTGGGCTGTAGATATTGAGGGGAAGTGTTGAAATTTCTTATTCGTTTTCATATGAATATTTCCTTGAACATATCGTATATTCTCTTACTTGGTTAGTGTTTCAGCAATAGCTATTACACCGCATACATTACCACAGCTAGGACATACTATGCGTTTATTTCTGTTAATATTTCCTTATTAGGATAAGGATTCCTATGTATAATTTTATATCTGATATTCAGGTTATTTCACTTGCTTATCACATATATTAACAGTTATTGTTACGTCCTTTATGTCTTATCATCCACAACGAAACCACTCACATCACTTTAGTTTTATATAAACTTTTGTGATTTTCTTGGCAGGTTTTCACGGTCAAATACGTTCGCACTTATGGTTTTCCTACTGACGTTACTGTAAAACACGTTCCTACTTATATTTTTCCCTTTTATATTCTTTTAGATAACGGGAGGGCGCACTCTTGTATATATAGGGGCCACCGCCCACTTTTCTCGCTTAGAAGAATAAGGAACAGACTACCTACCAATCTACCTTCATAAATCTACCTCTCCTCATCAAGGCGTGCCCGCAATACTCGCTTAGTATTGCGTTAGTATATTCCGATAGATATAAGATCTTGCCCATACACATTTGAACATCATGGACCAAGATAAACCCACTCTACCGACTCACACTGGACTCACTCCCCTACTATTGCCCCCATGGATCTCAGCACGCCCCTACAGCTAGTCCCACCCCCTGGCGCCCCAGCTGACCCTCGCCTCAAATCTGTTGCACCAGTCCCCACCTGGCTCTCAAGTTCTTCACTCCCGCATGGCCCATCAGGCGTCCCCCACCAATGAGTCCCACACTGGACCCCCATTCCCTAACGCAGGCGTCAGGTACTACTGTCACCCTTATTCAGCACAACTGCCTTAGGAGCTGGAGCGTGTTTCGTTCCATATTCAATAGCCTTAAGGCAATGTCCACCCGCTCACACTTGGTAGCCCTGCTAGATTCTACAATCTTTACAGGGCGGTTTTAAATATTTTCCTCTTCTTAGTCTTTCTCCTCACATACTGCTAACTGTGATAAACCTAGGGTTGCCATTGATGCTCTCCTTGATTTCATGCAAGTTTTTGCACTGCTGGCAGTTTATTTCTGACTGGCTGGACTTTATGGCAATTGATATTGACTGCCCCTCAGGCCTGTTTAATTCCGCTCATCTGGTCTTTTGTGTCTAAAGTGCATACTCCACTACCGGCTGCTCATCCCCCCTCCGCACGATGAGTCCACCGTCCTTTTTTAGCAAACATGTTTTCCCCACCCTACTGGTTGGGGATCTCAACCTCCATAATCCTCTTTCCGACCACCTACAGGTCCTTTCTGATACTGAATTTAACCTTTCTTCCCCATATTTTGACTTGGCTTCCAAGCTAGGCTACTCACTTTTAAATACACCTGGTGTATTTACTAGGTTCCCCTTCGATAGAACCTCTAGACCAGGTGTCTTATACCTTGCCTTTGCAAATTCATCCCTTGCCCACTTTGTTAACTCCTTGGGTGTCACCCTCCTACAGACTGGCTCTGACCATGTCCCAAACACAATCCTCCTCTCCATGCCCATTCTATACCAGCCTGACCCCTCCCCCCACTGGATCAAAACTGTCTGGCACTCTCTCACCCTACTCATCAGGGATATATTGTTCCTAGCACCTCCCCCACTCCAGACATCCTCCCCATGTAGCACCTAGATCAACCGCCACCTGGGCACCCTCACTTCCCTCCTAGCCCTACATACGCCAAGCAAGTACCCTTGCTCTAGGTCAAAGCCATGGTAGACAGTTGAGTTATTACAGCTCCGCCATGCTTTCAACAGAGAAGCGAGGATATCACACATGTCCCCATCCACCACCCTGTCCGACAGTGCCCATTCCTCCCACCTTGCATACTTCAAGGCCCCATAAAAGGCTCAAGCATCATACTGGAACTTATTTCTTGCCTCCTTGGACTCCAAGTAAGTCTGGGCTGCCCACCAGATCGCTAACAGGCGCTCCCCTAAGTGTTTCCCCTCCTTTCCTTACTGCACGACACCCGTCCCAGTCAACACCTCCTCCTTGCCCACTTTTTTCCCTCCAATCAACAACTAACCCATGATGCCCATCCTGCGTCCTTTTGTAGATTTCCTACCAATTGAGAAACTGGAGGACTCCCTTGCCCTTCACAAGTTCTCCAACATCTCAGCCCCCGGGCCTGACCTTCCCCTATGGCATATGGAATAGGATCAACACTATCAACCCCACATTCCTCACCTCCTTCCTAGGCCCTCTTCTGACTTACTGCTTTCACACCTGTTGGAAAACACGTTATCAAATTCTATGTAGTCATGGGTGTATGTGAGTCATGTGACATATACACATATGACGAGTTATATGTAGGGCTGGTTTTCCTATCAGAAGAAGAGGGGTATATAGTTTCGGGTTTTTTCCTCAAGTAACCTTACAACTCGATACTGCAATAGTGGAATCTCGGATTTTAGTGCACAAAATACTGCGTTCAAATATCAGTCCCACCTTATTAATTAAAAGAGACAGCCTTTAATACAGCAATATTTTCACATTATGAGCCCGGGTTAGCAAGGCTTCCACTACCCAACCATATACTGCTTGACTAAACTGTTTATACACTAAAACGGTACTACCATTACCTTCCTCATTCACATCCTCCTTCTTATCACTCCATGAGTGATGCAGATATCTACTATAGTGAACATAACGAATTTCTCTACAGTCACAGCAATACCACACGAGCTCTCTCCCAAGGTCGGACCAACCCTTGTTGCGAAAATGATACTTGGTACATAAACAGATATCTCCCTTTTCGAAAGAAGCTTCTTGCTAGAGCTACGATAATCAGAATACCAACACAGGAAGTGTGTAAAATCAGGACACAAATGTCACATACCTACTACGACGCACCTCAATACCCAATATCTGAATTCAAAGCCAAAGCCTCAAATCTACCAAAGATGTAACCAGTGACAAATCCAGAGGTTATTTCAACCTGACATCTATCATTGAATGACCTTGTTGTGGGAGATTAAGACCGTTTCCCATAAGTTACCACAAAGAAACGAACAAACTCCCTACATGTTCTGACGAATTTCGATATGAGCCAGAGTACTGTGTAATTAAAGGTTTGTACAATCGGAGAAATATCGGCAGACAAAACCCTATTCCTCCCAACACCAATTTGAGCAACAATAGACTTATCCCATGCTAACTGCCAAAATGTACACGTAAGACGCCGCACCAACAAACTCGACTGTGGTATGATTGACCCTTATCCTAAAAGACTATTCAAATTGGAAGGACAATGGGACTATCAGTCATGGGTACAAATATGGAAAACGGCATTCAAAGTATTCAATCTATGGGATATGGTCCACGGTTCTACAGAACAACCTGAGCCCGAAGACGAAGGAACCACCTCCACAAAAGAGACCAAAGACTGGAACAAGGGAAATGGACTACCGAAGTTCTCCCTATACCAGGCAGCTGGCAGCTACCCAACTGATATCACCTGCTACACTTGGCCTCAGAAGCATTGCAGTCACTAAGGGACCCTTTTGTTAAAGAAACACTCTCTACAAACCTGGTCCTTCTTGAAAACATCTTCACTAAACTCACACCTAGTAAAAACATATCCAAACATATCTCCAACTTCGAAAATGCTACGTACCGCCTATCTCAACGATGCTCAAATATGAAAGGCAAAAAGGGAGATGACCTGTTAACGATGTTGAAAGCAGTGATTCAATCTGACACCACCAAAGGAGCATTCTTCCTGCTTTCGATATAGGAGCAACATAGGGATTTATGTATTATGCTGGCTGCACGAGGTGACGACCGTTATGTAGATATAGGGGAATTCTTCGTCAGCAGAGCAGCTGAGAAAACCGAATAAAGTGAAGATCAAAAAGTGCCATTGGTAGTAAGGAAACAAAAAGGAACCAGCGTTCTGTTCCTGGTACAAAGCGCGAGACAAGATGAGTGACATCCATAACCTCAAAGACTCCTATAGTCTCAAAAGAGACAAGACGAGAATATTTCGAAACAGGGTTCTGAAATCGAATAACCTTAGCAACACTAATGTTACCCTGTGGATGACTAAGTCTCTACAATTTGCGAATGATAATGATAGGAGGGAGACAATTAGTTAGCTTTGTAATTCTGGAGCCACTGACTATGAATCACGAAACGAAGCTGACTTCCTAAACCTATCACCAACCAAAGCAAACATAGTAACGGCAGATGGCAGGACTCATCAAGCAATCGGAAGAGGAGACATTCAGATCCCTGTGCGACAGCTGGATGGATCCAGACATACAGTTCAACTCTAAAGAGTAATGTAAGTACCATTGTTTCGATATTCCTTAGTCTCAAAATCAAGGATTCATGATATTGGAGTAAGAGTAGATATTGAGAAAGAAGAAAGAAGATATATGAAGGATCAAAGGATATTCAAGGTTGAGATGAAAAAGGACCGGCCGTGGTATATAAGGACACATAATGAGAAAGCTCTTTTGACACCTTATGAGGAAAGACACCAGGCACTTGCTCACCCCGGCACTATTCAAGATTGCTATGACGACACTTCGCCAATTCCCCAACCTCAAGACTTTCGCTGTATACCTTGCAAGACGCAAATATCAACACATAGTATGCCATATGGAAAAAAAATCGTAACACAGAAACTTTTCTATAATATCGACTCAGATCTGAGTGTTCGTCTATCTATCCTAACGTTGGGAAAAATCAAATATTACATGACATTTATGGACGACTATACCAGATACTGTTGGCTATACCTGCTAAAGTCTATGAACATACCAGAGAATGTAATACAAGACTTCTGGAAGTTCATACACTCACAATTCGAAGTACGAATCAAAAGTCCCCTCAGCGATAATGCAACAGAGTATGTAAACTAGAAGGTATCACAGTTCTTAAAGGAAAAAGGTACAATCCATACCATATCACCAGCCTACAACCCTGAATCAAACGGTGTTGGCGAAAGTATAAAATGTACTCTGACAACTATGGTACGACGCATGTTCCCCGCTGATCGAAAGTTCCTATGGGTGGAAGCATATTCTACTGCTGCCTACCTATAAAACAGACGATGGCATTCTACGATTAAGAAAATAGCTTTCAAGCACCTATATGTGAAGAAACCAAACCTTAACAACCTACGTTCTTTGTTCACATCTACGACAGTACACATTACTTCAGAAAAGAGAACCAAATTGGATCCTACAGCTGAAGCAGGTCACTTAGTAGGCTAGACTTCCTATCCTACAGTTTATTGAATTTACATACCTAAACGACATACGGGGAGAGAAGCAAGAGACATAAGGTTTGGTATAATGATGGAGTTTCATTCGAATATCATCAAGAAAATACTGTCACTATTCCGGAAAAAGAAGCCATTCCAGAAAACGAAGAACTACATTTAAGTAATCCTTTAGTGGAATACGATGAGCGTGCACAAGAAACAGAAGAACCGGGAGCATACCCTGATGAACCTCCAAGACAACTATCAACTGGTACCCGAATACAAACTACAAAGGATCTGGAATATCGAAAAGACCTAAGAAAAGCAATGTTACAGGATTTGAATGCCAAATTAAATAAATGTGATGACACATTCAAAAGCTATACGGGAGGCGACGGAGGATCTGGTACAATAGAACAAGTTAGTCTATAACATAAGCTGCAACGCGAAGCTAGACTCGAGAAAATTCGACAATAACATACTGCCTTGAGCAAGAAATCCCTTGTTGGACTCTCCAACTACAAGTCTGATCCCACAAGCTACCCACAAGCAATGAATTCAGAAGAACAGGCTGAATGGCAAATTGCAATGCATGAGGACTAGGATGTTCTAAATAGCAGAAAGTTTGCGGACGAAGTCGATGGACCGAATACCCCCAAAAAGAGTTCTCAAAGGACAATGGGTATATAAATCAAAGGTTAAAACCAATGGAACTATTGAAAGACGAAAAGGGAGATATTCTGCCAAAGGATTCAGCCAAATACCAGGGGAAGACTTCGAGGAAGTATCTGCCCCTGTGGCCAGCATAGAGTCATTACGGGTATTGTTAAGTCCAGCAACCAAGAGAAAATACGTCCTACGACAACAGATATTCAGAGTTCATTCCTTAGTGGCAACATTGACTACGAAGCATATCTAGATATTCTTGAAGGACACCGCATACTAGGAAAAGTATGGAAGATACGAAAAGCAATCTATGGCCTTAAACAATATTCACGCCTATGGTATCAGGATCTTACCCAAGCCTTAGCAATGATGAACCTAAATGTTACCGACCTCGATCCATGTATCTTAAGTGCAACATATTTATTCAGTTGTATATATGTTGATGACATTCTCATCACCGGCAATCCCTCCAAAGTCAACCAGTGTGTTGACAAACTACAATCCCGATTTGTGTGTACCGATTCTTGAGAAGCATATATGCTACTCAGTATCCAAATCAAAAGATCTAAAACCAGTTCCACGCTATACCAGGAAAGATATATAACTGATATTCTTGAACCATTTGGTATGACTGATGCTAACAAAGCCAAAACCCCAATCAAAGCACACTTACTACTTGTTAAGGCTGCTCCTGACAAGGAACTCTGTGACCAGAAATATTCCAATCCATAATAGGATCCTTGAAGTATGCTGCCGTCGCTACCTGAGTCGACATTGTATATGTGACCGCCTGCCTCAGTTTGTTTGCATCCAACCCAACAAACACCCCCTGACCGGCTGCCAAACTAGTACTTCGCTATCTATAAGGTATAAAGAACAAAGCACTAAGCTTCCGATACGATACCAGGGCTCTGCACTTAGAGGTCTACAGCAACAGTTCCTATGCATCAAACCTTGACAATAGAAAATGCTTCTCTGGATTGATTATACAGACTCATGGACATATGGTTCTGTGGCGCTCCAAGAAACAACCCATATTGCTCAATCAACAACAGAAGCCAAATATGACGCACAGTTATTTGTAGTAAACCAGAGTGTTTGGATAAGACGAGGCATAAAGCAAATGCGCATCACCTCAAAGCCAGTCGTATATTGTGATAATACAGCTGCAACGAGCCTCATTGAGAACCATGGTATCTCAGATCGAACCAAATACATTGATGTTCGATATCATTGTGTTAGCAAGCTGTGTGAAAAAGGATATATTACAAAAATTAGAGTTCAGTCGGAAAACAATGTATCGGATCTATGTACTAAGATATTATCGCGGGTTTCATGGGAGAAATAACTCATGAAGAGAGAAAGGGAAATGTACGGGAAGTGTTGGAAAATCCGTTATCACATTCTATATTCATGTGTTTATGTTAGTCATATAACACATACACATATGACAAGGCATATATAAGGCTGGATTTCACGTGACACGAAGATGGGTATATATATTTGGAGTTTTTACCTCATGTATCCTTACAACTCGATAGTGCAATAGTGCAATCTCAGCTTTTAGTCTACAAGATACTGAAACCAAATCTCAGTGCTGCCTTATTAATTATAAGAGACCGACTATGATACGGCAATATTTTCAACCCCCCCTACCTTAAAAAAGCCACCAGCATTGTCCACTCCAAGCCTGGCAAATCCCATTACAACTCCCCCTCTTCCTTCCGAGTCCTTGTCCTCCTTGAAAATATCTCCAAGATTCTGGAAATGATAATCACCACCCACCTATGGCTTATAGGCCCCAATGTTGGCCATATCTACTCAAACGAATGTGGCTCACTTCCTGGACTAAGCACCTTACACACAGGTGCAGCCCTCATACATGAAGTCCGCATACTGCAGCATGGAGACCTCAAGACCTCTACCCTCTTTCTTGACATTAAAGGAGGCTTTGATAATATTAGCTCTAGTTGTTTATCTTCCTTATTCCGCGCTGAAGGCGTATGTCCTGATAGTGTTTCTTGCGTTCATTCATTTTTAACTGACCGCAAATGCTGCATGATCTTTCAGGGCACCCCTAATATTTTTTTTCATGTCCAAGTGGGTACCCCGCAAGGCTCCCCAATCACACCTTTATTATTTTAAATTTATGCATCTTCCCTACACTTGTCCATCCCTAAGTGGATTATGTTTTCCTAGGTTGATGATTTTACTGTTACTGTTGGGTCTGAGTCATACCATAGGAACACACAGCTTCTTCAACGTTACTATACCCGCCTGTGCAGGAAGGCAACCCCACTTGGAGTGTCCTTCTCCATTCCCAAAACTGATTTCATCAACTAGGCACACTCCAAGGGATCACTCTGCAACCTCACTGGCTCCTGTCTCCCTCAAGGAGAATCTTTTCCACCCTTCTTCCATAGTCCGATGGCTAGGATACTGGTTCTTACCCTTGATAGAAACCTGCACTCATTTCCTCAAGAGACTAGCCCTTACGAAAGTGGCTTTTGGTCTCATAAGGCAACTCTCTCCTCCAGGGATCGGCATAGTCCCCTACCCCAACTGGAGGCTGGCTATGGGCCTGCTCCTACCTATCCTCTCCTATGGAGCTCACCTCTTCATCCCCAACGCTGCCATGATTGGGAAAATGGAAGTTTTTTGGAACAAGGTCCAACAGGGAGTCACCTCCTGCTTCTCACTCACTACAATGTCCATCCTACCCTGTGAGGCTTGCCTCCCCCCATACAACTTGCTCCTTTCCCACCGCCGCAGAATGGCCGCACTAAGGCTTGCCTGCTCCGCTCATGAGATCAGCTGGGCTGCCTCCCTCATTTCCATATTTCTCCACCTTTAGTGCAAATGACTCCTCCCGCCCCCTCCTTCACAGCCTGAGGGCCAATTACATCACCCTCCGCTGGGACCAACCAATGCCCATTCCTGCCCTCCACTCTCACCACCTCATCAATAGGATGTGTTACCTCTTGGTCAAGGTGATACAGGATGGTTTCAAACTCCCACAGATAAACTCTCACCTCCTGTCAGGCACAGTCCTTGCCCACCCTCCTCCAACACTGGCTGCCATCTTCTACGAACTCATCAAGGAAGACTGCACAAAGGACCTCCTCACGGATTGGACATTACTGTCCCCACCCCTCCCTTTCTATTAGTATAAGTTGTCTCTCCACCCACATGCCTTCATGGGCCTCGACCGCTTTACGGCTGGCAGAATACTCCAGATGCGTCCGGGCAAGAGTGATCTTGCTGCGCAACCATCTTAGAGTGATGCCGATAGCTCTCCCACCTGCCCTTCCAGCGACTCAGGGGACGAAACCTTTGAGCATGCAAATCTCCACTTCCCCTCCAAGGACCAAGAACGGCAGCTTTACCTTCCACAGCTGTCCTCAATGGGCCATGGCACCCCAATATGGGCCGACCTGGAGATAATCTCAGGTCTCGCCTCTTACATCTACGCCATGCGCACGAACTTCCCACCCACTATGCGTGCGGTTTTTACTACCCTTGCCTCATCCTCCTCCAGCTATGACGCGGTCTGAGTGGCTTTTCTTTCCTGCTATATCGTTCCTGGCGGGTATGATTTCCTTTGATTTCATTTCATTCCATACTATTTTGATTAGTCACCATTGTTGGGCGCGGTGACAGTATGTCCATCTGTAGGAGAGAATTTGTACGGTTATTTCTTTTGTTTTGCACATTTGGAATTAATCTTTCGTTTATGTCATAGTTAGCCCTCCATGCAGGTTCTTGTACGTTAACACTGATAATATGAGATAATTAAAAAAATTAAAATCAAAAAACCATCGAGTTTATCGACATCCTCCATCACCTCTACACACCCGGTGATTGAAATCTCAACACCATGAGAAGTGATTACCATTTTTGTTTCCAGAAAACTTCACCCTATGGCCATGACCAGGGGTGGGGATTTGTCCCTATGATTCCCCCCTCTCCGTGCTCTTTAGGGTCTACTCCTTCGTGCTCTTTCTCTCCTCTTCTGCCATCTTTCTTGATAGTTCCTTCCCTTTCCCCGCTTTTGTTTTGCCTCTCTTAGCTTTTTACTCTACCAGGCTTAACATTTACAGTGTCGGAAATTCCCTCTAACCTCACTATACGCCAGGGAGACTGGGCTGCAGTATAGGGAAACACTCTCCAGGCCTACAGCTTCTCTAGCAGTCTGAAGGTTGATTCCCTCACTCTCCCTTTGATGAAAACTACCTAGATGGCCACGCACACAATTCCGCTGGTCCTTGGGTATACCTCTTCTCTATCGTCTCCTCACCTCTCATCCAGACGGTAGATCGGCTACCATCTGACTGCTCACTGGTCGGCACCCTACTGCTCCTACATTCTTCTGGCCACATACGGCCACGATATCCTCAGTATCAGGTGATTTACATTGTCTACCACACACTCCCTCCTCCTCAATCGGCTTTCGCACCACCTGTGGATTGATTTCTCTCTCCTCCTTGTGCCTAGGGATTTAATTACCCCTGCCCCCCGCCGTACCCTGCTGGATTAGTGGGATATGGGATGTTGTGCTGTTGGCCAAATTCATTGTTCAGGTTGGTTTCTCCATTAAGTTATTTGTTTTTTTTTCTGGTATTGGTTCTGGTTCACTGTTGGACTTTGTTTTTTTCCTACGTTGCTCTTCTATGGAGGTGAAAGATTTATAGTCATTTGGAAGATTTCAGGCCTGTTTCTTCTTAGTAGTTTTTCTACCCAAGTGCCTAACATTGTTTCGGTAACAGGGTTTTTTTATCTACGGGGGGATGGGATAGACTGTTGTTAGAGGTTTCTTTCTGCCCAAGCTAGCGCTTCTTGTAGTTTCTGTACCATAAACAGTAATTCAATGAGATAATCAAAAATAAAAAAAACATCGTTGAGGGAGGGAGTATACTGCTCCATCACTAAAACCAAACGCATCCTCTGACACACACCATGTGATCGCTCCCCCACCACTCTGGCTCCTGTCTATCTGGATGGTAGCCTCTTCCACTCCTCCACCATAATCCGATGGCTTGGGTACTGGTTCTCCTCCTCCATGGTGGCCTCTGCTCACTTCCTTAAGAGATTGACACTTGCGCCTAGGGCCTTGAGTCTTATTAGCCCGATATCCCCCTCGGACAATGGAATTGTCTCCTACCTCAACCGCAAGCTAGCCATTGGCCTCCTCGTACCTATCCTTGCTTATAGTGCTAACCTCCTCATCCCCAACACTGCTATGCTGGGAAAAATGGAGGTCTTCAGGAGCAAAGTCCCGAGGTCGGTCACTAATTGCTTCTCATCCACTCCGGTATCTATCCTATTTGACGAGGCTTGCCTCCTGCCCCTGTCTAACTCCTTCCCCACCAATGCAGGATAGGTACACTCTACCTTACGTGCTCTACGCCTGGGTTCAACCCCAGGGCAGCACATCTAAAGCCATCATTTCCTTCATATTCCTCCGTCAGGCTGGAAGACATTCCCTGCCCCCTCCTTCGTGGCCTCAGGGTCAACTACATCCCACTCCGCTGAGACCAACTACAGCCCATTCCTGCAGTCCGCTCTCATCTCCCCATTTATGGGATATGCAACCTGTTGGTCAAAGAGACCAAAGCTGGTTTCAAATGGCCCCAGAAAAATTCTTACCTCTTGCAGGGCACAGTCTCCGCCCCGCCTCCTCCCATTCCAGGCGCCGTCTCCTAAAAACTGATTAACAAAGAATGCAAGAAAGGACCTACTTGCCAATTGGACCCTCTTTTCCCCACCCCCATCTATTACCGGTACAAACCGTCCCAACGCCCATATTCCTTCATGGGCCTTAACTGTTTCACTGCTGGAAGAATCCTCAAATTCGTGCTGGCAAGAATTATCTAACAGGCTAGCCCTCCTGGAGCAATGTGGACTGCTCCCCCATCTCCCATTCCTGCGATTCAGTAGATTAGACCTTTGAGCAAGTCATTCTCCACTGCCCTTCCAAGTCCCAGGAAAGCCAGCTTTACCTTCCAAAGTTGTCCTAGGTGGGCCTTGACTCTCTGCTTTGGACCGACCTAGACCTTATTCTAGGCCTTGCCTCTTATATCCGCACTACGTGTACCTACTTCCCTCCAACTATGCCAATAGTTTTCTCTATCGCCCCCTCCTCCACATCCTCCAGCTATAACTCAAATTGAGTTGTACTTTTCTTTCCTGCTTGTGTCTTTCCTTATTGTTATAATTTCTTTTGATTTCATTAAATTCTATACTTTTTGGATTCCTCCCCATTATTGGACGCGGTGACAGGATCGTTATCACCTAGGGAGAACTAGTGCGCACATTTCTTTGGTTTGCAGGTTTGAAATTAACGTTTCGTTTATGCCATAGCTAGCGCTCCAAGCAGGTTACTGTACCTTAACTGCAAATATTAGAGATAATCAAAAAACCTAAAAAAAATCAAACATAGTTAAGGGATTAACAAGTAAGGAATACGAGACCTGAACAATATAACCAGTTAACAAGTTATAAAGCCTTCAAGAACCTTTTATCATTTATCATACTTGTAACTATGCTTTCCCTAGAGTTCTCTGATCTTCGCAATACGAGCATGGCCTAGACAATTGAATAATACCGAATTGACTATGCCATAATGCCTACAAGCAAATAGACGCCCTCCAGGCCAAAGAGATAACAGCTTGTAAGTAAAAGGAAGGAAAGCCCGCAAGGATAAGGAAAACACATAGCAAAATCTCAAATACTCTCCCAGCTAACCTGAAGCACAAAGCAAAAGAAAAACTTGCAATAAGGTAAATCCTTTACAGCAAGCAATCTCAAAAGAGAGATTAATCCTAGATGGGGGGAACTATCATATATGGAATCCACCAAACCCAAAGTAAAACCGAAGTAAACTTCTAATAAGGAACCCGTGGAATACCATAAAGGAACCTCTTGGGAATACTACTGTGGGCAAGAGCCGCCAGTTGAGGAGATGCCTAGTCGTCCAGAGAGACGGATACCAGACAGGATATAAGGTGATGGCAGTATGCGCACCAGCTCTGGCAACCGCTAGAGCAGGAGGAGGATGGGTCAGGCAAATACCAGAAACTGTCAACCAGCCACACTATTGCCACTCCTTTACTGAATCGTAGAGACAAACACCTCCTAGTAGAGGGAAGACAATAGCACTTCTGTCTGAAGCTCTAAACACGGTAGTACATAAAATCTCTGAGGGGCGTATTCCCAGGACATCCAATACCTTTAGTGTAGACCGTAAACATAATAAAAGATGTTACAAACAATGTGAATGCTAAACGAGGTAGCAATATGAAGCCTCAGAGATGCGGGAGGAGGAACCATCATTCTCGAGGCATAGGGCTGACCAGACGACAACATCAGAAGGGAGAGAGATCAATAGAAGGGGTTAGCTATCACTCTGTTAGGCAAACAAGTGATGCTCAAGTGGGAGAGGTGGTATGGAAGTATTGTATGAAATACTCATGGCGTTGTATTTCCATACATAAGAAGGATAGGAGGTGCAGAGCGACATAGAAGGTACGGAACCGATCCCAAGTACAGGTTCTGCACAGTTCCTTTTATTTGCACTCTTCTATCAACCCTAACCCTGCTGACTCCTACCTATAGGTCCCCCTTGTGGCATTACTTATGTTGAGTTATACTGTGAATAACATCGGCTCACTCCCTTGAGTCAACTGTGTAACATATCAAACCCAATCATAACTTTTAAAACAAGTCATATACCCTAAAGTGGTCACATGGGCAAAACCCTTAGCTCATAATATGAACCATATGCCAAAGTCAGTATGTCATATGACTTACAAACGTGAGTCCTATGCACAATCAAGTCACCCAATCACTACATAACCATGATTCACACCAAGCAAGAATTATGTAAAACACTTTGACCACTAGTAAGTCATAATGCAAAATTTCATAATCTTATAACTACAAATTATAAGCTATATAAAATTCAACATGCTTAGTTACTAATTATTCCACCTATTGACCAATACAACTTTGACCAAGCTAGTTTTCCTATTGGCATCAGAGCTGACCAATAGATTAACTACAGGGATCCTATACAGTAATCATATCTTTCAAGTACAATAAATCAACATCAGATCACTGTTAGCATAATCCTTAGTAGTAGAGGAGCTTTAAAACCACCAATCATCACAGTTCTTAGAGCTATTTCCCTGCAGGCATAGTATACAACAATATCACGAAGATATTACTACTCCCCAAGAGCCTTCTGGAAATAGTTACTGCAAAGACAATCAGTTAATCTGGTAATTAGAACCCTGTTAAAAGTCTCTTACTATACTACAAATCAGAACTTAGAGCCTTTTGATTCCTGATTGTTTTGACTTTCACTGCATAAAACGGTTCCTTAAATACTGTGATCTTTTGAGGATCATATATCTTTGTCTTTATCCTCATAGAAGTCTTTCTTTACAGCCTGTAGATGTGCTTGTATTTCAGCCACAAAAGCACAATTATGCAGAAGGAGTAGTGGCTGCAATAAGAAATAGTACTACTGCCTTTGATAAATAGGAATTGCTAGCCCAAAATCTTAGCAATTCCATCATAAAAGATTCAAGCCCTCTAGACTCACTCCACCTCTCCCGCCACTCGACTTATCCTATATGATTCGTATTTCACTATATGAATATTAAGTGATATTATTATTAGGTCCTCTGTTCTTCCAGCCTCTACCTGAATCAAAGTTTCCCACGTCTACCAGCTATCCCTTTTACCATTCCCTCTTTGACCTCCCACGTAGTCCCACTCCAATATGCAGTTTCTTTATGTCCCTCAAAATTCCTAAAATGACTTAAGTTTCTCTTAGAAGATAGACTTGTACAATCTGACTCTAATGTACTTGGAATTGAGTATATGGAAAATACCATGAAAGAACAAGAGAAAAGATGAGGTTGAACGAGCGCACAAAACTGTAGGGAGGTAGAAAGAGGTAGTGTTCGTCATCTTTCATAAGCTCACTAACTGGTAAAGTGGAGTGCGGCCCTGAAAGGGTCCTAAGTAGTACCTCAACTTAGGTGGGGTCAAAATTCAATACATAGAGGAGGGCAAGCAGTATGTAAACTAATGTGGAATGACTTTAAGGTCTCTTTGAAGAAAATGAAAAGGATGAAGAAGTCAAAAAGTAACCTTAAAAATTGCTAATTAGGTAGATTATGCAGCAGGTGACATTGGTAAAAGAAAATTTATATTAGATATGGAATAAAAACTAGAATATAGAAACATATCAGTTCAACAAAACTTACTTGATATTTTAGTTAAGATACCACAAATTAAAAATTCCCCTTAAGTGACAATGTAAGGGCATCCTACAAGGTTTCTACTATTACGACTAACTTGATATTGATTATTACCCTATTGGGTTTATACGTAATACCTGCTACTATTTCTATTGTCTCTTCCTATATGGTTAAGACTTTCTAAATAGTTATACTATCATTGTTTCGCTTAGCATGATCTGCTCCGTGCGTCTATGCATTTAGCTATCTCTATCCTCCTGGTATATGTAATAGATTTGTATATTATTAGTGATTGCTTGTTCCTCCTTATTTGTATTCAATTACTTGTTTTATTAGCTCCATCCTGTGGCTTTTAACCATCTATTATCAGAATATGATTAAATTGGTATGCTGCCACTGTTAGCATAGTTGTTGGACAGGATGTTTGCGCTTTGTTAAGTTTTCCTAGCTACAAGCTTTGTATTTAAAGAACCTGCAATCACTTAAGAATTTAGACTCACAAGTCTCATAAGAGTATCATCTTAAATACTACCAGTGGAATGGTGACTCTATTAGTTTCATACCTTATACCATTTCTACTGAAGACCTATCTATTAAGGTTTTTCCACCTGTTCTAAAAGTATCTTCAGAGTCCCTCTATGGTTCTCAAGATACATGAGATTAGGTTACATTATTTGACCTGCAGTCAAGTATACCTTTGATCTTGGGCAGAGGACTCATCACCCATTACCTACATTGACCTTGCAGTACAGGTACAGCTCCCTGTGTCCAAGAAGGCCTTGAGCGGACACCAGGTAAGACTGGCTAACCTTGAAAGCCACCATTTCGCTTCAATGAGACACCAGAAGGCACTTCACAAGAGGACTGATTGCATCCTCCTCATGACCACAAGCTCAAGCGTTAGTACCCCCACCTGCACCATCCTGAGAGGATTCAGAACTATATTTAGTAGATAGCAGCAGTGGTGAAGAAGAGAACTAGGACCATGGCCAAGACCAAGTCCAAGTCCAATCTCAAGACCAAGACCAAGTCCAAGTATAAAACAGCTCCACCAAGAAATCCAATCCAAGAAAGACGCTAGCTGTGAATCAGACTCAGATTCCAGTCCAGAGGACGGTCCAGGACTAGCACCCACAAGTTCCCTACCTAGAGAACCTGGTCTACCTTGTGAACCAAGCCCTGCACCAGATGCTTTACCATGTCCACCAAGACCCATTAGTCCACCAAGGAATGCAAGCCTTACACCCATAACTATGTCAGTCGCACCTGAGTGAAATAATAGTCCTAAATAGCTTGCAGCATTCAGATTCTCAGGAGAAGGAAAAGATCGAGACTGATAGAGAATAAACTCCTGGTTCAACTCAGTTGATCAATACATTGCCAGCTTTGGCATAAGTGACAATGACCCTTGATGCCATTCAATACTATGGAGCCTATTGCAGAGAGAAAGTCCTTAGTAAATGTAGCCAGTATAAAGCATCCCAAGGAGACCAAACATTTGCTGGAATGAAACAGAAATTTGAGGCCTACTTCCCTCCTTCCATATCTACAGATACAATTTATGAACTGTGGCTACAAGTCAAGCAAACTACTAGCAGAAATACAGTACAAAATACTGATACTCCTATCAGACATGATATCTTGAAAGACCGTCTCTCCAGAGGAACAATTTCGCACTATACAACGAAGCAGAGAGTTCTAAATGCCATGAATATCAAACTCTAGCGAGAGGTGAAACCACATGTCACATCACACACCTCCTTTGACCAACTAGTTGAGATAGCATAAAAGTGAGATGCAATTCGCAATTCTACAGGACTCTTTGAAAACCAAAATCGTCAAAGAAATGCAACCTCCATCGCAATCTCCCAACAGTTACACAGGCGCACCCAGAACCACACTCTGGGAAATAAACCAAGGTTCTCTAACAACACCTCTTTACCTGGAAGAATTTTACAAGCTAGGAAGAATCACCATAGGAGACACAATGACTATTACTATTGTGGAAAATATGTAAACTAGTCCAAATCCTGCTTTGAGAAGAAAAAGCATAGAAGCCCCTACCAGCTAGGAAATGGAGGCCCTGGAGGATCCAACAGAACCCCCAATGTCAGAAGAACACACCACAAACAGGAACAAGAACCCCCTTTGAAGGAATCAGTCACAGTTACCCCTAACCCTACTTAACCTAAAGGAACTAAATCTCCAGTCCTCGAAGCTTACATCACTGTCAATGGTCATAAAGCAAAGATACTATTCTATTCAGGAACTACTAGAGATAACCCTATATCAGGAAAGTTTGTCACTACCTACTAAAATCCTGCAAGAGATCATGAACCCTAACAGCCAGAGGATGGCTCTTACAGGATCATGCTTAACTATCAACTAAGGGGCAAAACCTGTCATTGAAATTAAGAAGCAAAGCAGAGATATCTCGGAAGCCCTAGTTAGTTCACTGGACAACTATGATATCTACCGAGAAATGCCTTATATTACCACTCACCAGGCTGTAATAGATCGCGTTAAATCCATTATGACCTTTCCTCACAAATGAATTACCTGGACTGCCAAGAGAGTACCTCATGCACAATTTTGAGCTATTAATGTAGCAGATACTCCTGAGTTCATTTAAGCATTTCCTTCGGTATTCCGTAGCAAGTATACAGCAGAATTACGACCCTTGAGAGATGTCAACCACTATATCCCACTGAAAGTGAGAATCATGCACCCTAACCCAAATTCTCCACAGTTCCTGACAAGATCATGCCAGCATACAAACCCTGAATTGAATACTGGGAAGCAAAAGGAACCATCTATCCAACTGAGGTACACAACCTAGTCAACATATTCTCAAAGATGAAACCCAGTGGAGAAATCACACTACTTGCAGACCTAGTAATCAGAAAGGATATTACTGTCAAAGACCATGGAATGATTCCCAACTAAACTATAATACACAGAACTGTTGCCAGAGCACAGTTCTGATACACCTTGGACCTTGCCATTTGGTACTTTCAAATTTGAGTGTTCTCTAGCAATGAGAAATAAAATACTAGAAAGACACACTTTGGATCATTTGCATGCAGGATTATGCTGCAAGGAGTGCCGACGCCCCTCCTACAGCTATAGGAGATATAGAGTTTTTCCTACAGGGATTTATTAGAAAAATCTTTGCGAATACATGCAGGACATTACAAGCTATTGAGAAACTGTTGAGGACCACATTGTGCACAGTACATAAGTCTTGGATATATTACAGTAGCTCCATATCAAGGCATCACTAGCTAAAAGCAAATTATTTGCCACCAAGCGGACTCTCCTAGGATATGTTACAGATGGGTTAGGACTTCATGCAAATCCAGCAAAGATTTGATCTATCCAAGACTGGTCTACATAAAAATTGAAAAAAGCATTTTCAGACCTTTATTCGATTTGTGATATATCATGCACAATTCCTCCTGTACTTTGCCTCCACTACTTCCTCCCTCTCAGACCTAATATCTCAAGAAGTGTTTCAATGACAACGCCTGTATGAGGAAGCCTTTAAAGATGTTAAGCACCTAGCCAAGGATATATTTCCGCTATGCCCCATCTCGTATGAAAACATCAGCTAAACCAATATAAATTATTGCTGATGCCTCTAGGGTTGGAACAGGAGCATGGATTGGACTAGGAGCCTCCCTACTGGGGAGCACACCCTGCCACATTCCACAGCAGAAAAGGTTTGCAACAAGTCAGCTGCACTACCCTGGGCAGGAATTTGAGTTTTTGGCGATTGTGGATGGCATCGAGACATTCTATCACATTCTATATGGCACCCAGTTTACTGTTATGTCTGACAACAAGGGACTATCCTTTTTATAGAAGCAGGCTCACCTCCCTTAATAGAATACAATGTGGCACATAGTTGCGATCCTATGCTATCTTCTGACTTGCAAACAGCTAACGACTTCTCTGTAGGTTGAATAAAGATGACCGGGTCACACTTATAGTCCGGTATGGAGCATGGTGCCAATCTTAGCCACCAAGATAGGAGAACTAGAGCAACATATAGTACTAGGTGGAGATACACTATTGCGCTTAGGCCTATATCTCCGTTGTTTGATAGCAGAACCCTATGGTCCCTATCGCACATCGTGGATGAAGGAGACGAGAGTTTTAGAGGTAAAGTAATTGTATAGGAAAGAACTTATATAGTTGCGTGAAGAGTTCTAACTACAGGCTGCCTAGAGGCCCTAATATAGGCACTTCCCTCTACTTTAAGCCTGGTGACTCGTATCTATGAGTCACACTCTCGGCATGAGTCAAATAAAGTCATACTATGAAATCCATCACCTCACTCCTATGAGTCAACTGCGCAGCGTACCAAACCAATCAAAACTCATCAAATAGGTCCTGTGCCCTAAAGTGGTCATAAGTGTTAAACCTATAACCTATAATATTAGTCCTGTGCAAAAATTATTACATCATATGACTCAGAAGTGTAAGCTATGCGCACGATCAACTAATCCCAATATAACAATGATTGCACTAGTGAACAGCATGTGAAACCACATGACTAGTAATGAGTATTGTGCGAAATCTATCAGCCTTATCAATCATAACTATAAGTCAGGTGAAATTTTGCCTTGCCTAGTCACCAATTGTGATATTACGTCTCCTCT
Organism: Tuber calosporum; assembly: GCA_003316355.1. NCBI lineage: Eukaryota > Fungi > Ascomycota > Pezizomycetes > Pezizales > Tuberaceae > Tuber > Tuber calosporum. The sequence goes on along the minus strand of QFET01011040.1, from coordinate 98 downwards.
CTAATCAGCCTGTTAGGATCCTATGCGGTAAGCTGGTTCTGCAACAGGTAACTACTTCTCTTTGGGTTGGATGAATATGACCGGGCCGTTGTTGTAGT
>QFET01011035.1:5576-26086 GCA_003316355.1 Tuber calosporum | reverse complement strand
AGGGAGGGAGGGAGGGAAAAGGGAAGATCATTTCTTAACCCGTGCTTAAGCGCAGTTTTGATGTTTTGGAATAGAGGGCACGGGTTGATAGTTACGGCACTCCTCAGTTGTTTTCTACCCCTCTTAATAATATTATCATACATGAAAGTTAGGTTATGAGCGATACCCTACCGAAATCTCCACTTCCTTAAGTCGCAATGAACGAGGATGAAGTGATTGAGACTTGATTGATAGAGTGGAACCGGTCAGTCAGTTAAAACCCGGAAAAGAACTTCCGCCGACCCTATACAAATCCTTATGAAGACTAGGGTCGTGTTTTCCGATTTTTAACGACCCCCCCCGAGTCTATCGTGACGCTTAGGTTGGTATATTGGTATATTGGTATCATACGGTAGGTAGTGAACAGTAGATCACTACCCAAATAGTTTACAAGGCAAATTCGAATCCGAGTACTCGTACAGCACAGTAGACTAACCAACCACCAGCAGTCGCACAAAACAGGTGACCAAAAATCACGAGCAAAATTAAAATCCCATGGCATCTCTTTCCTCTCTCTCCCTCTCTTTCTCTTTCCTTCTCACTCACTCACTCGCCCACTCGACCATTCCCCCACTTCCAACTGTAACTCTCTCTCTCTCTCTCCACTCCATTTCTATTCCATGGCTGATGGTGCAACTTTCCCTTCCTTGCTTTCCTCCCTACTAGTATGATATAATACAATTTCTACAAATCACCTATTTCCCTCAACCCTCAAAAAGGAAAGAAACCCCGCCGCCCCTCCCCCCCCCTTGCCATCTTCTTCCCCTTGAGCTCCTTCTGCGCCTTGCGCTGAAATTCGGTTTATCCCGCGATAAAAACTTCGAGGGCGAGTTATGCTCCACTCACAGACTTATCATGCCATACCGAGCAAGCAAGCAAGCCTAAGGTTACTATACCGTGCCAACATCGGAGGGGGGGGAGGGGCATTCACCCTTTTGTCAGCTCGATCGTGCATGTACGAGTACTCGTATCATACAGTACCAGTAGTCCACTGGGTACAAGCACCCAACCGTGCTTTTAAAAATCGGGGATCAATCACTCATTACAATTTCGCGTCCGTGCGGATCGCCATCCGCGGCACGAAAGGTTATGGGTATCATCCTATCGCGGTTGGATATTTACATGCCAAGTACCTCCTTACGGTATGATAACGCCAATATTGCGTGCTTTTTTTTTTTCTTTTCATTTTTTATTATTATAGCAATGTGCGTGGGTACGGTAGATATGGGCTTGTGGAAAGGGGAGGAGGGGGAGGAGGAGGAGGAGGAAATAAAGGAAAAAAGAAAGGTAAAATTGGATATGGTTCACGATTGGTTTGTGGGTTTATTGGGATCGATTTTTCCCATTTTTAATTTATGATGGGTAGATGGATCGGGTAGATGGTCGAGCAGGAGCGAGGGAGTGAGCTGAAGCAAAGAAAGGAAGAAAGAAAGGCGTAACAGAAGTCTCAGTTAGGAGCGTATACCTTATAGTACCGCTATAGCACTCGTAGCTATCTATCAGAGATGTATAAAAGTGGTCATCATAAAGCAAGTGCCCGATTGAGTGAGGTCGACTACTGTACCACACCTAACTAACCATGCTCTAATCGCGGGGGCCCGGAGGTGATAATATTACAAGTATCAAGAACCAGAGCACAGGTCGGACAAGTATTTCCGGTACTCGTACAACCAACAACCAAAACCCGAAAGCAAGCTATCCCAAGCGGATAATAGTAATAATAATATTACAGATTATATCATACTCCAGAAGGGTAAAAAAACAAGGAATAGGAAGAAGTCAAGGTTCAGCTCTCAAGCGCTTAGTGAGAGGGGGGGAGAGGGAGAGAGAGGTTTTCTTTTTTTTCTTCTTTTTTTTTCTTTTTTCCTTTTTTACCGCATTTGTCACGTTGCAGGTCTCGTTCAACAAACTCGGAAGGATTGTCCCGATGCGGAGAGCTTGGGTGATCATTGGCTTGTTCGTTTTTTGAACCTGTCGTAGATATCGTACTCGGGTGCGGGTAAAGTATTGGGACAAGCGGGGATTCGATGTCTGTGCAAGTTACTCATTTTGGTATGGTGTCTTCGATGTCACTTCGAGAAATTGGCACAGACATCAAGTGCCACCATGCTTGTCCCAATACTTTTTACCCATGCTCAGAGTACTTGGGAATGGTTCTGTATGGTAGATATTTGTGTGATGGTTCTCGTTCTAGGCAAGAAGTATTTTCGAAAACAGGAGGAATCTTGTCGTGGGTGGTAGGGTAGTGGGACGAGTCGAGAGGACAGTTGAGCGGTTGGAAGCAGAGGAAAAAATAAATAAAAATAGTCAAGATGATAGTGAATTCAAGATATAGAATAGGTGGATAGGAAATTATTTTTTAAAGAGAATAAAAGATAGAAAAAAGGAGGAGGAAATCTACCATCAAGTATGGCATCAATTAGTGGAGACAACTGCCTCAATTTGATCGGCTTCGAGTTGATCAAGTGCGGTATGGGTTCCGGCAGACTACTTTCCAATATGTACAACGCTTTGGGCAATTACAACGGGGGACGCCTGGGTATAGGGCATTCCAAAATAAATATACTTGTTCAAATGACAGTTTTAGTTTAGGCTAATTTTGATATTACGTTCTTGAACTTGATAAAATTGAAGATGCGGGAGCGGAGAAATTTAAATCAGGAGTGGAACAAAGAAGCGAAAGATATGCTCTCTTTGTTCAGTATTAGGCTGTATTAGTTATAGAATAGCTGCCTACTAATATGATGCAACAGGCAACCACTTAACTATTAAGTATTCTTAAGTTGTGAACCTTGTTTGTAATGTGATTAGGTTGCCCTCCTGCTCCCTGCTGAACACTTATCTTCTTATATGATACTTGGATAAGTCTTACTCAAGGCTTAGTATTAGACAAGTAATAGCTGTACAGTATTCTATATTTTAAATAGTACTAATGAGAAGCAAATATCTGCAGGCCTTGATGGAAAAGATAGGCATTATTCAGATCATGATTGTAAAGAGGTTATATTGACAAATATATAAGTAAGGAAATTGAAAAAATAGTTGTATGAGGAACTAATTTTGTGGTCACTTTATCCTTGTTATATAGTCCTTCTCACAACCTGTTAACTAATCTAAATCAACAAATAAAAGATACAATTGTGGCTTATGTAAAACACCTGAGATGAATTATATATATTGCTTATATACAATGAGATATTTGTACAGTGAAAAACTAAATTGAAAGGATATATGGTAGAATATTACGGTTGCCTTATATGATAAGGCTGTGGCAGAATCCTACTATATTGCTAAAACTACTGTGGCCTTGATTGCAATAGAATCCTACTATATTACTACTACTACTAGTGACTTGATATTGGTTATTACTTATTGAGTTTATACCTAATAAGTGCTACCAGTTGATTTTTCTTTCCTACTTGCTTATGACTTCCTAATTGACGATTTCTTCCTTGTTTTGCTTACAATTTCTCTCTCATTACCTCTACCCATTTGGGTATCACTATCCTCATTATGAAATTAGTAGATTATTACAGTATTAGTGATTGCTTGTTACAACTTGTTTGGATTCCATTACTTGTTTTGTTAGCTCTATCCTGTTAACTTTAACCCTCTGTTTTTTGAATATAGTTATATTGTTATGCTACCTCTGTTAGCATATTTGCCTGGACAGGAGGGTTGTGCTTTTGTTAAGTTTCATGTTTAAAGAGCCTGCAATCAGTTAAGGATTTGGACTCTCAAGCCTTAAAGTACTATTATCCTTCATACTACAAGTTGAATGAGTACTGTATTAGTTCCTTCAGTTTTACCTTGTCTATGAATACCTATCCTGGAACACTTCTTCCATTTTCTTATTATTATCAACGTAGTTCCTTTGGGATTCTCGAAATACTTAGAAGTAGGTTACATTTTTTGACCTAGACTTAGGTATATCTTAGATCTTTACCAGATTACTGAATACATTTCACCTACCTTCACCCTCCAGTAATCATACACCCCACCATTTCTAAGAATGCCTTAAGCAGAATCCTAATAAGACCAGGTTACGATAACTAGGGAATATTTCACTTCTAAGAGACTCAACAGGCTGCTTAACTTGATGATAAACACCATCCTTCTTAGGACCAGAAAGTCAAGCACAAGTACCCTCCACCTGCACCACCCTTTCAGGATTCAGAACTATCATCAGTAGAGTATCGTAGTACCGAAGATAAGAGTCAAGTCCAATAAAAAGTTTAAGAACAAGTCCAAGGAGAGCCCAATCAAGAGGTACATTCGAAGATGAAACTAAACTTAGAGTCAGAATCAGTAGCCAGTTCACAGGACTCACCAGGACTAGCAGCCTGAGTCATACTCATCGGGAATATAGTACTAGGCTTTCAGGCCTAAAGATGTGATGGTGTATAGCTCTGGGAGGTAACTATATTGACTACAACTCATAGTGGCAAGAAGTAGGGTCAAATCCAGACTACTCAGCTTCAGTGAAAAGAAGATAGAGTAATTTAACTAAGTGGAACAATTACGAGTTCGATATTCTCGATAATGAGAATAAATCTGCGTGTGAATGCATATATGCAAGAAAGGCAAGTATCCAAATATATCACCTGATATTACCTAAGATGTTCGCAATTGGGCGGCATCAAACTGAATTAAGTTCATTTGGAGATCGAGGACTATCAACTTGTAGACTGCTCGATACCCTTAGAGAATTACATAGACTAGGGAATTATTTGCTGTAGCAGGGTTATACATCTTCAGGGTCAAACTGTGTTCACACTTTTTAGACCATGGCCGAAGTTTCCAAGGATACTTCAAATATATGGCCACCATAAGTGCCAGGAAAAGGGTTTAAATAGTTAGCAGTCCCATATAGTTAAGGGATCAAAAAAAAAAACAAAAAAAAAAAGTAGCAATAGATAAGAGACTTTAACAATATATTCAGTTATTCAGCTATTAAGTTATCAAGCTTAAAAGCCATCGAGAACCTTCATCTTTTATCATACCTTTTGCTGAGCTTTACTGACAGCCCTCCAATTTCCTTGACACAAGCACAGCCTAGGTGGTTCAACATTACCCGGTTGGCTACCCTGTAATACGGAGCTTCTCTTCTTAAACTACTTAGTTTACATGGCAATCTAAGCTCTGCACCTGAAAATTTTACAAGTTCACCAAGCAATCTAAGCCCTGCCCCTATACCATCTCAGTCCCACCAGAAGGAAACAATAATCCCTAATAGGTAGAACTATTTACATTTACAGGAGAGGGACTAGATTGAGCCCTTTTGAAAATGAACTTATGGTTCAACATAGTTCAATATATTGACAACTTTGACAAAATTGATAAAGCCTGTGAAGTCCTGCAATACTATTGCGCTTATTGCAGAGAGAAAGTCCTTGATAAATTACCCAGTATGAAACATCCCTAGGAGGGCACCTAGTTGCTAGACTCAAATACAAATTCTAGCCATATTTCCCACCTTGCATATCCACAGATACCTGCTCTGAATAGTAGCTATGAGTTAAGCAAACTAATAGCGGAAAAATAGTATAGATTACCGATACGGCAGCAAGACTTGAAATCCTGTGAGACAGACTTGTCCTCAGAACAATCTTGAACTATTCACCAAAACAGAGACTATTACATACTATAAACATAAAACTCAATGAAGAACTCAAAACCCAACTTACTACTGAAATATTCTTTGAGCAGCCAGTAGAGATTCTGGAAAAGTGGGATGCAATAACCCATCCTACAGGACACTATTGAAATCAAAATAGCCAAGCAAATTCACCTTCCAATGCAGTTTTCCAAAAATTCCCTAGTGTCTCCAGAACAACAATTAGGGAAAGCAACTAAGATTCTCCAACAACCCCTAGTAGCATTCTATAGTATCCCAAGCTGAGAAGAATAGTCATATATGAGAGAATGACTATTATTATTGTAGAAAATAGTAACACTATTACGATAACAGCTTTGAGAACAAGAAGAATAGGAGCACTCAGGAGTAAGGAAATGGAGGCCATGGCAGATCCAGAAGATTTTAGAATTTGAGCAAAATATATGATATTCATGATAACAATGCGTATGTGAAGAAGTAAATTACAGTTAAGGCAAACCATGCTAGATACAATGCAATCCAATTCTATGCTATAGAGGAATATATTACTGTTAATGACAATAAAACTATTGCCTTATTCAATATAGGGACTACAGATAATACCTTGCTATCACCAATGTTAGTCAATATCTATCATATTACTAGCAGAGATCTCAAAACCTGTATCAATCTGGTATTAATAGTTGAAAGATTGAACTAAAGTATCAACTACATAGTAAAGCATGTCTTAGAAATTTACAAGGATAGTGACAATATCTAAAGGACTAGTCTATTGGCTAGACAGTTATAATAACATCCTAGGAATACCTTACCATATAGCTCACTATACCATATTAGACTATATAATAGCTATTATTACCTTCCCTGACAAGAGAATGACCTGGAGTTCTAAAAAAGTAACCTAGATATGATTTTCTACAATAAATGAAGCAGATGCTACTGACTTTATTTTTGAGTTTACCACTGTATTCCTTATTAAAAATACAGCAGAATTACCACCCTTAAAAAATATCACCCACTACATCTAGCTACAAGATGTTATTTTGGAGCATAATCAAAGATACTGCTCATTCTCGGAGAAGATCATGCCTGCCGACCAAGCTCTAATTAAAGCTTAGATAGCAAAAGGATTTATTTACCAGAGTAAATCACACAATCTTGTTAACATATTCCTTAAGAGGTAACCCAATAGCGAATTTAAGCCTATTTCTAGACCTAGTGCTAAGATATCATATAAGTGTTAAGGACAATGGAGCAATTCCCACCCAAGCTATAACCCTCGGAACTGGTGCTACATCACAGTCCAGATCTATCATAGATCTTGCCAATTGGTACTTTCAAATTCGACTCCTGTGTAACAATAAGGAATATAACCCTATCAAGACACCCTTTGAATCCTTTAAATGCTGAGTTATGTTTGAAGTAGATGGCAATCTTTTTGCGACTGCAATGAGAGTTATTGAATATGTCCTAGATGGATTTATTGGAAAATTTGTTGAGGCTTTCATGGATAACATTACTATCTTCTCAGAAATTGTAATGTACCATATTTCGCCTTTAAGAGCAGTTCTGAAAAGACTACAACAGTATCATATCAAAGCATCCCCAGCCAATTGCAAAATCTACACTTCCAAGCTCTCACTCCTAGGACATATTATAGATAAAAGAGGAATTTAGAAAAAACCCTGAAAAAATCTAATCCATCCAAGACTGACCTACACTAAAATCAAAACAGAAGTTCAGACCTTAATACGAGTTGTAATATAGTATGCATAATTGCTTCCAAACCATGCTTCAACTACCACCTTCTTCCCACATCTGAGTTCCCAAAAAGTGTTGGAATAGTGAACTCTGTATGTGGAAGTCATCAAATAGGTTTAGTGCCTAAATAAGTATACAATCTTGCTATGCCCTATCATATACTAAAAAACATTCGTAAATCAAATATACCTGATTACAAATGCTGAGAAGTGTGGATCAGGATACTGAGTTGGTTAAGAATCCTCCCTTGAGATGGCCTACCTTGCCCCATTCTATAGCACAAAGTTTCCAACATGTCAGCTCTACTACCATGTCAATAAATTAGAACTTCTGATTATTGTGAATGCTATTCAACTATTCCATCCGATTCTTTAAGGTACCAAGTTCACAGTTGTATCTTATATCAAAGCACTTTCTTTTTCCTCAAGTAGACAGACCTTCCTAACTGGCAGACTAAAGGGGGCATATTTCTGGAATCCTATGATTTCAATATGATACACATACCTGGAAAAGACAATGTCCTTACTGACATATTACCAAAGACCTATGAAGATACTTCAGCTGAAGAAGAACAAATACATGAAGAGCCTATATAGAATAAGTCTATGAAGAGCCCCTCTCCTGCTATAAACAGTGTATCTAGTATAACATGTGTACATATTCCGGTCCCTCTAGTACCACTCTCATTAGCATTTCCTTAGTCAAATTACATTCATTTAAGTTGATCATATTCATATGTGATTACCCTATTGGAATCTCTTGAGCCCAGCGCTCTGCTTACTATATGCTTTGGAGGATGGCAGGATTTTGCACCAGGAGTTCCCAGGGAAAGAATCGGTCTTGTATATAGGTGGGAGAATAGAGGTGGTCCTGTGGGAAAGCCCCACGCTTTCCAGGACTGTGGCAGGGCAACAGGATTCCGGTAGTCCCACTCTTACTGGTAATGATAGTCGCTACAGGTGTCCAGCTCTTGAGCCCTTGTAGGCAAGATATCATGTATTTAAGAGTAGTCTCCTGGCTTGCAGAAGACATCAGACTTTAGACAAAGACCTAAACAGTAGATACACGAGGTTGAACGGTGATCCTATTGTTCACCTCTACTCTATAAACCATTCTATTGTACTCTCCTTGTCCTCGCCTCTCTGCAGGTCATACTAAAATACCAAAGTGATAGCAGGCTACCTCTTTGGCTGTAGTGTTTAACGGTTCACACAGGCTAGGGTGTATTGCACATTTTTTTGTCTTAGCAGGTGATATCTGATTCTTAGGATTGAGAATACTTGGTAGGATTGATCACCCTTCGCTTTTTTTGATAACAAGTTTGCAGCATGAACGGCCCGGAGAGACTACAGGCTCAGGTGCTATATTCATCATTACAGATAGAAGAAGTCAGACCAGTAAGTCTGTAAGGATATCGAGACCTTCGAGGAGACTTAGGAATAACCCAGATACTGAACTAGAAAGAGAAGGTGATGATACACCTATACCTATAAAGGGTTTGCTAAAACTAGGAGACCTTGAGACAAACTCAAAAGAGGACTTTACTACACAGCAAATCGCCCTTAGAGAAAGCCAGAGAATAGAGACAATACAGGAATCGAGACTAAGAACTAGAAGCATTTTGAAGACAGTCTTTGGAACTCTACCATACTTTGTACTACCCACAAGAAGCGAGACACGACTTGGCAGATTCCCAGACTCCCCAGGACCCTCTAGACAACTACTACTCCCTGAGTGAAAAGAGAAAGAACTAGAAACTCTCTGACACCCACCAGCACCTCTGTCAGTTTCTAGGACAATGACTGATACTCCAAAACAACCCAGGAAACCAAAGATCAAGTTTCCATACCCCTCAAAGTGCAGTTGAACAGGCGAAGATCTACAACCAGACAAACTCAAGCACTACTTAATGCAAGTTAAGAATTACTTATCCAAGTATGATGTCCTTGATGACTCAGAGGATGTAGTCGACTACTATGTCGCCTATACAGAATAGTGAGTACATAGTGCCTGCCTCAACCTGATGGATGAGTTTGAAGACAACCAACCCTCCGTCAAAGAATTCAAGAATCGATTTAAGTAGCCTTTTGAAGTATTAACCAATACAGATAACTTGTACCTCAAATGGTAGAAGATACAACAGTACTCAGGAGGCAAGCCAACAAGAATTTCAAAGATTACAGGAGAGTCAGAAGACCTAAAAGGAACTATGCCTAGAGACTTAATCTGATACTATGAACAAAGGCATCACTGTTTGGACGCCATGGATACCAGATTCACAAGGTATGTGGAATCACGAAAAAAGAGATACCACTTCCCAGAATCAAGTTGTCCAATAGGAAGAAAGATATGATGCAACACTGTTCAAGACAGGAGCCAATAGGTGTTGCAGCAGCTCCTACAGCATCTCCAGAAATAAGACAAACAAAGTTAAGAACCCTCCACAATAAACGAATATCAAGCCCGCAGGAAAAGGCAAGGCAGCAGTGAAGAAATCTACCCCTGCCAAGAATAACAAGACAAGCAAGGAGGAAATCGATTGACACAACAGAGAAGGAGCCTGTCACTACCGTGGAGAAGCAGGACATATTGCAAATGATTGTCCCAAGAAGGAGATCAAGTTCAATCATTCACAATCAGCCAAGACACACCAGATAGTGATGAAGAGCACTATGAGGCAGACAGCTATAACACAGAATTGGTGAATAGAAGCAATACTATTATAACCTACAAGACTGCTGTTGGTGCCCCAAGGAAGTAGTAAGGCCATTCCAACTATTAGAATTCACAATACTAGTTAATAAGAAACCTGCCAGGGTCCTAATAGATACTTGAACCATTGGTGGTACCCTAATAAGCAATCGTTTTGTCACAACAAATAATATTCCTTATATCAATTAGAAGACACCTACTATAGTCAAATTAGCTATCAAGGGATCCAGATCAAGTACCAATCACACCTCCATCACAAATATTGGAATTGGAGGCATGAAGGTACCCAAGGTACATATGAGTGTCACTCCAGCATCAGACTATGATATTCTACTCAGTATAGATAACCACATACGTTTTTGAGCAGTCATAGACTTCTGGAAAAATACTTTTCACTTACCTGACTATAAAGTCAGAGTAAACAGCAATGGGAACAGAACTCAGCTTTGGTTAGTGATAGCTAAATAGGAAGATAGACTAGACTTTATCAAGATGTTCCCTTGTTAGGCACAAGGGTACAAGGTACTGGAATCCAGTACTGAATTCATACAAAAATTTGGCTGAGATACTACTCATACCCCTCCGGCCCCCTTGTTGGGCCCACACGTCACCTGCAGCTCTTTTAGTAAAAAGTGTCTCCTCACCAAAAAGCCGACAATTGGGGCCCCTCTTGTAACACCATATATGTCGTCGCCGACTGCCTGACCGGATGCTGTCTATTAGGTATCAGCAAAGGGAGACTCAGACGACCCAATGCAGCTAGAATCAAGTGCATAGGATCCGTGTCCGCAGAGCTATGGTCCATTCCGTACTGCCTTCGCTGGAATGGACTGAAAGTAACAGGATGCTTCGCACAAAATGGAGAATATGATATGTGGGCTCCAGGAGAAACATGAGAACCCACTTAGACCCTGAAAATATGCCTATCTTGGTCCAAGGACCTATCAGAACAGGTTGATAAGGAGAGGCATAGCAATACGATACTCTATTGGACTGATTGTAAGTCTTAAGTCATCCTGAAAGCCATCTGCAAGACAATGGGAAATCCTGTAGTATCCAGATAGGTCACAAGCCAAGTTGGCCACTTAGAGTTCTAATGAACTATTGGTAAATTCCATGATAGACTATCTAAGTTTAAGTGGTAAAACAAGGAATGATATCTCCGTCTGGGAAATGGCTCCAACCCTTAGGAAATAAAGAAGGTCTGACTTGTCGATAAGCTGTGTTGGGTAACACTATTCTTAAAGTCAGACGGTTCTTGCACTTAAGATTGAAAGATACAAATGGTTGGAAGTATATTAAAATATAGATATTAGAAGTAGTACGTGAACACTCAGACGCGGGATATAAATATCGAAGTGCCTGCTGAGCTTTACATATTATCAAGCAACGGAGAAGAGATCTTATCAATATTATAACTTTTACTCAAAATCTTTACCTATGAGCCTTCCTAGACAATCTCCGTTTACTAAGAAAGATTTAAGCTTAGTCAGATTCGTTTGTCCTTTATATCTACTACCCTTAACATTCCTAAGCCTTTTGTCACTTAAATACCTGAAACTCTCCAACCATTATGGCGCTTGAACCACAAGATCATAATCTAGGATGCAGACTTTTATGTCCTGATGCCAACCTTCAATAGACCTAAAAAATTGATCCTTAAGTTGAAGGCATAGATAGGTAACCAAATCAGGGCTAAAATACTCTACAGAAGACAAACTCCAGCAGGCGGCAGTATGTTAATCCTAGAGAAACCTGATAGCTTGTTAAGGCTATTAGTGAACCTTTGCTATAGGAATGATAACAGCAAGAAGGACAAAGCTCCTGTTCCTGATTAGCTGCTGATAATCATTACTGTGGGCTAAGCCAAAGCCTGAAGCATGATAGACCTCTGTGATGCTTACTTTCAGACCAGGGTGGAGTCAGAGGATAAGAAGTACAATACTATTAAGACACCATTTGGAGGCTTCACCAGCAAAGCATTGCTATAAGGAGATATAAATGCAACTGGAACCTTCATCAGAGTCATGGAAGATACACAATCAGGAAAGTTAGGAATCTTTCTATGGGTATACATTGATGATGTTAGGGGTAGCCGATTCCAAGGACACGCCAATCGAACTAGGCCTAAATCTTAATTCCGTAGACAGAGAATTCTGTAGGAAGGCTCGTTTGATTGAGCAGCAAAGATTTTTCAAGTAAAACGTATGATATTGATAAGATCTCTTCTCCGTTGCTTGATGATAGCTAAAGCTCGGGAGGTACTTTGATAGTTATATCCTGCGTCTGAGTGTTCGCGGACTACAACTGGTTTTACATATAAATCGGTATTCTCTCCCTAACCTTCGTCTCTTAATCTGAGAGGGAACCCACTTTGACCCTGAAACCTTCGCCTCCGCCGCACAGCTGACGGTATGATCAGAGCTCCTGACTTCTCTGAGGATGTGGACCGACTTGGTCTGGGTTGTCAACCTTCTTTCGGCGGTTAAGATATGGCCGCCCAGTTTTGAACGTACCAATAACTTCTTAGAACTCCAAGGGGCCAGCTTGGTTGTTGGCCGAGTCTGCTATGTGCCGTCTTATCCGGGTCTGCAGCAGGCTCTCAGGATGACTAGTGTTCACGATAGGGCCAATACTTTCTTGTCTTCACTGCCTCTTCTTATCAACTTGTTCCAACAGGTTCATTGACCTTATAGGCATCATGGTGCCGTCAGTGTACTCTCGGTGTGTATCGGAGTAGCCTACCTCAATTGTGTGTTCATACCCATCTAGGACTACCCGGGATCCCTTAACTTCACTGGTGTGTAACATAGCGAGTTCCTGACGGAATCGCTTCGTTCTACTTCCCAGACGTAGCCAGAGATGCCCTCTTATATACCCTGCGGACAGCATCCGGTCGGACGGACGGCAACGACGTATACGGGGTTACCAAACCTGTTCCAGTTTCTCGTATATCTAAGTGAACTAGCATTTGCACAAGGTACCTGTGACGACTCCCAGGGTGAGCGCCGGTGTGGGAGGGGTATGATTGTCTGTAGAGGTTTGGACTCATGCTCCTCTTCCTGATTGTCATGTAATCCTCTGAGGAGTTGTTTGTACCTAACAGATGATATCCTCATATATTCCGATACAAACCAGCATCATATCAAGTATATTAAAGCAGTTTGCCTGAAGATGGAGAGAGCGCAGCTATATGGCAACCCAAAGAAGAGTGCCTTCTTTGCAGAAAAGCTGATATCCTGGGATACCTTATCAATTATAAAGGCATTCACCCGGTACTAGAGAAGATCAAAACTGTTGAGGACTGGACAAGACCTCAGGATAGGACGAAACTTCAGTACTTTAGTGGGACGGTTAATTATATCTTACAGTTCCTATCACATATCGCCACCATAACTGCACCACTTACAGAGCTGACCAGGAATGCTGGATGGATATAAACAGACTTGCAGGAAGCAGCATTTCAAGTAGTGAAATAGGTTGCGATAAATCCTTAAGTTCTTAGACCTATTGTCTATACTAAGCTAGAACCAATCTGGCAATTCACTAAGGCATCTCCTAGTGGGACTAGGGCTTGGATTGGCCAGGGGCCAACTACAGATACAGCCAGAGAGGCACTATTCCATTCCAGGAAACTGTCAGCCTCTTAGAGCATCTACAACACCCATGATCAGGAAGCCCTTACAATAATTCAGACTAGACAAGCCCTTGCCCACCTGTTTCTCTTTACAAAGTTTACCATAGTTACTGACTATAAGAGTCTTACCAAACTCAGGGAGTAAACGAATCTCAGTTACTGGGAGCAAAGATGGATAATGCATGGTAGCGGCTTCAATTTCAACATAGACTTAATTACTGAAGTTTCAAATTTCCTGGTAAACTATCCATCTTGAGTTCATGAAACTGACTCAGTGTTGCCCATATGGGAAATAGTACAAATTATATGATGTGATAGTATATAGAACTGGGAGGTTACTATAGGACTACAACCCATGCTGGCAAGAACTAGTGCTTAAAGCAGAGGTGTACAGCCTTAGTGAAAGATCAAGACTTCAAAAAAGGAGAACTCAGACTCTTGATAATCTGATGGCATATGCACCTGAGTGCATATATGCAATATAGCTGGTCATCCAGAGTGATCAACTGGTATTTTGTAAGAGTGTTGACAATGGGCTACATAAACTTGAACTTAGTTCATTTGGCAAATGGGTCGAAGCTAACAAGTAGTGGAGTGCTAAACACCCTCGGATTAATAGGTAATTCAGGGAATCATTTGACCAAGTGGAGCACACATTTGCAGGGTCAAATAGTTTTTCCGCTTTCCAAGAACATAGCCAAGGTGTCTAAGGATACGTCAGACATAGGGCTAACATGAGTACCCAGAAAAGTGTATAATTAACTAGCTGTCTCCATAGTTAAGGAACACGTTCTGTAAACGCCATTTTCCTCCCTCTAGAAATTCTTGCCCTTTCAAGTTGATCAAAACTTCGCTTTTTGTGTGGCAATGGCCACGACATACCTAATCTTGCTCCTTGCTTAATGTAACATGTGTACATATTCTGATACCTCTATTACCACTCTCGTTAGCCTTTCCTTTGTCAGATTACATTCCTTTAATTTTTGATTCCTTTTGTATTTGATTTTCCTACCGGAATCTCTAGATTCCAGCGCTTTGATTACTGTATGGTTTGGAGGATCGGCAGTATTGTGCACCAGGAGTTCCAAGGGAAGGACCAGGTAATGTATACTAGTGGTAGGATAGAAGCAGGTATTGTGGGAAAGCCCTAGGCTTTCCAGGACTCCGGCAGGGCCACAGGATTCCAATAGTTATACACTCACGAGTAATAATAGTGGGTGTGAGTTTTCAGAGCCTCAGCTCTTGCAGGAAAGATTTCATGTATTTAAGAGTTGTCTCCTAGCTAGCAGGGGACATCGGACTTCAGACAGATGCCTAGACAGTCAATACACTTGGTTGAACAGCGATCCTATTATTCCACTTAGGCCTATAAACTTGTCTATTGTACTCCCGTTGTCTTTGCCTCTCAGCAGGTCTCCCTTAGACACCAAAGCAATAGCAGGCTACTGCTTACGCTCTATTGTATAACCGTTTACACAGGCTAGTTCCTGTTATATTTCTTTCGCCTCAGCAGGTGATATCTTGTTCTAAGGATTGAGACCAGTCGGTAGGATTGATCACCCTTCCCTTTTCTTGATAACTATTTAGAAGCATGAGCAGCAGGGAGAAACTCCCAGCTCAAGTGCTACATTCATCATTTTAGAGAGATGAAGTCAGACAAATAGATCTGTAAGGATATCCTGACCTCCCAGAAGAGTTGGGAATAACCTAAACACAGACTCAGAAGGTGGCGATAACGATACACTTATACCTAGACAAAGTTTCCTACAAGCAGGAAACCTTGAGGCAGACTGAGAAGAGGACCTTACAGCAGAGCATATCGTACAAAGGGAAAGCAAGAGAATAGGAGAGCTTAGGAATCGAGACCTAGAATCAAAAGTATCCTGAATATAGTCTTTGGAACCCTACCACACTCTGCAGTACCCTGCGGAAGTGAGACACCACCTGGTGGATTCTAAGACTCCCCTGGACCCTCTAGACCACCACCAGTACCTCCAGAAAAATGGAAAGTACCAGAAACTCCAAGACACCTGCCAGCACCTCCGCCAGCATCTAGTACGATGGCTGACACTCCAGACCAACCCAGGAAACCACAGATCAAGCTTCCACACCATTCCAAGTTTAGTGGATCAGGTGAAAATCCAAAACTTGACAAACTCAAGTACTGGTTTAGGGAGGTCTAGAAGTACTTATCCATGTATGATGTTCTTAATGACACTGAGGATATAGTAGGCTACTATGGCCCCTATGCAGAAAAGCGAGTACATAGTGCCTACCTCAACCTCATGCATGAGTTTGAAAATAATCAACCCTCACTCCATGAATTCAAGAATCACTTTAAGCAGCATTTTGAAGCATCAACTAATACAGATCACCTGTACCTCAAATGGCAGAAGATACAACAGTCCTCAGGAGGCAAGCCAACGATAATTTCCAAGATGGCTGGAGAACTAGAAGACCTAAGAGGAACCTTGCCTAGAGACTCTATATAAAACTATGGACAAAGGCAACACTTTTTGGATGCTATGGATCTCAGGCTCAGAAGAAATATGGAACCTCAGATAAGAGATACCGATAGCTAGAATCAAGTTGTCCAACTGGCAAAGAGATATGATGCAACAAGGTTCACGACAGGAGCCTATGGGAGTAGCGGCAGCTCCTCCAGCACCTACGGGAATAAGGTAAACAAAGCTAAGATCTCTCCACTACAAACCAGCAACAAGCTAACTCGAAAAGGCAAAGCTCTAGCGAGAAAATCAAGTACAACAAAGCATAAGAAGCCAAGCAAGAAGGAAATAGATCAACGCAAGAGATAAGGAGCCTGTTATTACTTTAGAGAAGTAGGACATATGGCAAATGATTGTCCAAAGATGCAGATCAAGTGCAATCATGTCACTGTCACCCAGGACGCTCCCGATAGTGATAAAGAGCACTATGAGCCTGAAAGCAATGACATGGAAGAGTTGGATGGAAGGAATATCATCATAACTTACAAGACTACTGTTGGCACCCCCAAGGAAACGGCCAGGCCATTCCAATCATTAGAATTCACAATACTGGTCAACAAGAAACACACCAGGGTCCTATCAGACATTGGAACTATTGGCGGTACTATAACCAGCATTCGCTTTGTCACAACATACAATATCTCTTATACCAATAAGAAGACGCCTACAACGCTCAAAATGGCTGTTGAAGGATCCAGATTAAGTGGTAATTACATTTGCATCACAGATATCGAAATTAGAAGCATGATGGTAATTAAAGTACACATGAGCGTCACTCTAGTATCACACTATGATATCCTACTCAGTAAGGATAACCTCATATGCTTTAGAGAAGTCATACACTGCTGGAAAAGTACCGTCCACTTCCCTGACCACAAAGTCAGAGTAAACTGCAATAGGAACAGCACCCAACCACCCTCTATGATGGCTAAACAGGAAGTAATACCAGATTTCATCAAGATGGTCCCTCAGGTTTTTGTCAAAGAAATTCCTGAAACCCTACAACCATTGTGGCACTTTAACCACAAGATTATGATCAAGGACCCAAACCTTTATATCAAGATGCCAATCTTCAAGTCCCCCAAAAACTTGATCCCTAAATTCAAGGAATGGATAGAGAAACAAATCAGGGCTGGGAAAGTCTGCAGATCACAAACTCCAGCAGGCGCCAGCATGCTTATTCAAGGGAAACATGATGGCAGGATAAGAGCATTAGCGGACCTTCACTACAGGAATATAAACACTAAGAAGGACAAGGCTACTATTGCCAATCAGCAGCTCATACACAACAATGTAGGCAGAGCCAAATTCCGAAGCAAGATAGACCTCAGCTATGCCTACTTTCAGACCAGGATTGAGCTTGAGGATGAGATGTATAACACTATTGAAAAACCCTTTAGAGGCTTCGCCTGCAAAGTAATACTACAAGGAGACACAAATGCGCAAGAAACTTTCATGAGATTCAAGGAACATACACTATCAGAAGAGGTAGGAGTCTTTGGATGGTTATACATTGACGATATCCTGATATATAGTGATACATATCATGACAATATCAAGCATATTAAAGCTATTTGCAAAAAGCTGGATCAAGAGCAGCTATACGCTAACTCAAAGAAGAGTGTTTTCTTTGCAGAAAAGTTTGATATCCTAAGTGTAACATGAGTACAAGTTCCGGTACCTCTATTATCACTCACGTTACCCTTTCCTTTATCGGATTACATTCATTTGATTTGATTTCTTTTGTATTTGATTTCCCTACCGGAATCTCTAGATTCCGGCACTATCATTACTGTATGCTTTAGAGGATCGGCAGGATTGTGCCCCAGGAGTTCCAAGGGAAGGAACAGGTCATGTATACCAGCAGTAGGATAGTGGCAGTGTTGTGGGAAAGCCCCAGACATTCCAAGACTCCGGCAGGGCCACAGGATTCCGTTAGCGGTACAATGACCAGAAATGATAGTGGCTGTGGGTTTCCAGAGCGTCAGCTCTTGCATTAAAGAATTCATGTATTTAAGAGTAGTCTCCAGTCTAGCAGGAGACATCAGACTTCAGACAGAAGCCTGGACAGTGATTACACTTGGTTGAACAGCGATCGTATTGTTCTCCTTCGCTCTATGAACCATTCTATTGTCCTCCCCTTGTCCTTGCCTCTCAGCAGGTCTCCATTAGACACCAAAGCGATAGCACACTACTGCTTAGGCTCTATTGTATAACCATTCATACAGGCTAGCACCTGTTACATTTTTCCGCCTCAGTAGGTGATATCTGGTTCTCAGGATTGAGAACAGTGTAGAGGATTGATAACCCTTCCCTTTTCTTGATAACTAGTTAGAACCAGGAGCGGCAGGGAGAGACTTCCGGCTCAGGTGCTATATTCATCATTACAAACAGAAGAATTCAGACCACCAGGTCTGGAAGAATATCCAGACCTTCCAGCAGACTTGGGAATAACGCAGATACAGACCCAGAAGGAAAAGGTGATGATATACCTATACCTAGACAAAGTTTCCTAAAATCAGGAGACCTTGATTCAGAGTCTGAAGAGCACCTTACAGCAGAGTAAATCGTCCACTGTGAAAGCCAGAGAATAGAGACAGCTCTGGAAAAAAGACCAAGAACCAGAAGTATGTTGGAGAGAGTCTTTGAAACTATACCACACTCTGCATTACCCTCAAGAATCGAGACACTACCTGGCGGATTTCCAGACTCCCAGGACCCTCTAGAACACCACCAGTACCTCCGGGAAAAGGGAAAGAACCAGAAACTCCCAGACACCCGCCAGCAACTCTGCCAGCATCTAGAATGATGGCTGATGCTCCAGACCAACTTAGGACACCAAAGATCAAGTTTTCACAACCGTAATGGTTCAGTGGAGAAGGTGAGGATCTACAACCAGACAAACTCAAGCGATTGTTTACGGAGGTTAAGAAGTACTTATCCAAGTATGATGTCCTTGATGACATTGAGGGTGTAGTGGACTACTATGCCACCTATATAGAAAAGTGAGTACATAGTGCCTACCTCAACCTCATGTATGAGTTTGAAGACAACCAATCCTCCCTCTAAGAATTCAAGAATCAATTTAAGCAGCTCTTTGAAGCAACAACCAATACAGATAACCTGTACCTAAAATGGCAGAAGATACAACAGTCCTCAGGAGGCAAGCCAGCGAGAATTACCAAGATTGCTGGAGAACTAGAAAACCTAAGAAGAACCTTGCCTAGAGACTCTATATCAGACTATACTCAAAGACATCGCTTTTTTGATGCCATGGATCCCAGGCTCAGAAGAAATGTGCAACCACAGATAAGAGATACCGATACCTGGAATCAAGTTGTCCAATTGGCAGAGAGGTATGATGCAAAAATGTTCCAGACAGGAGCCTATGGGAGAAGCGGCAGCTCCTCCAGCACCTACAGAATATAAGCCAAACAAAGCTAAGAACTCTCCACAACAAACCAGCTACGAGCCAAAAGGTAAAGGCAAAGCTCCAGCGAGCAAATCGACCTCATTTAAGCATATGAGGCCAGGCAAACAGGAAATGGATGGACGCATGAAAGAAGGAGCATGTTACTACTGTGGAGATGCAGGACATATGGCAAATTATTGTTCAAAGAAGAATATCAACTCCAATCATGTCACAGTCACCTAGGACACTTCCAATAGCCATAGAGAGCACTATGACACAGAGAGCGATAACACAGAAGAGTTGGATGGAAGGAATACCATCATAACTTATAAAACTACTGTTGGCGTCACCAAGAAAGCAGCCAGGCCATTCCTAGTATTAGAATTCACAATGCTAGTCAACCAAAAATCCGCCAGGGTCTTAGCAGATACTGGAACTATTTGCGGTACCCAAATCTGCAATCGCTTCGTTACAACAAACAATATCTGATATACCAATACGAAGACGCCTACAACGCTCAAAATTGCTGTCAAAGGATCCAGATCAAGCAGCAATCACACCTGCATCACAGATATCGAAATTCGAAGCATGAAGGTACCCAAGGTACACATGAGCGTCACTCCAGTCTCAGGTTATGACATTCCACTCAGCATGGATGACTTTATACGCTTTGGAGCAGTCATTGAGTGCCGGACAAATACCCTCTACTTCCTTAACCACAAAGTCAGAGTAAACTGCAATAGGAACAGTACCCAGTCTTACTCAGCAATGGCTAAACAGGAAGATATACCAGATTTCCTCAAGATGTTCTGTCAGGTTTTTGTC
>QFET01011025.1:0-30455 GCA_003316355.1 Tuber calosporum | reverse complement strand
GCGCTACCTATAGCCAACCGTTCAGGGATCACCTTAGCCGTGATAAGACTGAATGCCTGTTAGAGTCCTGTAACGTCCCTCAGTAATGGTATAGCGCCTGGGCTATCGTTGTGTAAGTAGTAGAGTTTTATCCAGACAAACTTCCGTTTATCCCCGACTCTCCTATAGCTATTCCTGGGGACCCCCTTACATCCCATAGGGATTATAGGCACCTAGAGTACCCTCGGAAGGCCATCTGATGTCAATACTAACAACTTGCCCGGGTTGGCCATCGCCCACCCCTATATATATCCTGCGGACAGCATCTGGTCGGAAGGACGGCAGTGACATATACGGGGTTACGCTGCCACCTTTGATTTCTCAGTTTTGTTAGACTTTTACCAACTGTCACCCTTTCCCACCCGTCGCAAGGGGCGAATGTGAGAGCCGCAAGGGGGTGTTGGACACGCCAAAATCACTCCAACGACCCTGGGTTACTTGTAGTAGGATTTCGCGTCTCGCGTAACGTTAGGGAGGGTAACTTGAGGTCCACGATTTCACCCGCGATCCCCAAGGTAGGGTAACTGGGCCCTATTATGGTGCAAATCGCTGCGGAAGTCTGTATAACGCCCATTTACGTCACCTGAAGGTTCCGCGTAACTGACCTATTGGTTACACGCGATCCCACGAGCTAGAAACACCTGGTTACGCGAATGTAGCACGCCCGGCGGCGTCTACACTGCTTACCATGTTTTCCTAGGGCTCCCTGTTACCCTGCCTAGGTGGTTACCCTGCCTAACTGAGGAGATGGGTTACCCTATCTAAAGGGTTAGCCTGCCTAACTATGCTTCCGGGTTACCCTACTCAAGAGGGTTACCCTGCCTGACTGTAGCTCCGGGTTACCCTGTCTAGCGGGGTTACCCTACCTAAGTGTGCACTAAGGTTACCCGGCCTTGCTGGGTTATCCTATCTAACTAGGTACCTAAGTACCCTTTCTTCATGAAAGATACCTATGGTTGCTATGTCACTTTGCAGGTGTCTGATACCGTTCCTGTGCACATCCTAGTAGGACCACTGGCTGGGCTGAGGTTCGGTAAGCTATACCAACTGATCTAGGGGTCGTTACACTTAGATAGGGCAGACTTCGACAGACAGAGTTTTCAATATACTTGGTTAAGCAGTTACTTCTTTTCAGTTCGCACGAAACCACACAAGTAAGTCTAGGACTTAGCCAAGCTGGCAATATATTAATCGTCGGCTGTCTGACAACCTATTGTCACGATTGGAGACTAAGCAAGGCAGAATTTTGCATGACTCATAGTTATGAGTCACAAGGTTGTTATATTTCGCACTATGACTCATTAGAAGTCATGGGGTTTCACATGATGCACACTTGTGCAATCATTGTTATGTTGTGATTGGTTGATCGTGTGCATGACTCACATTTGTGAGTCATATGATGTAATGATTTTCGCACATGACTCACACTATGAGTCATAGGTTTCTCGCATGTGACCACTTTAGGGCACATGACTTATTATATGAGGAATGATTGGTTGGCGCGCGGCGCAGTTGACTCAGAGGAGTCAGCTGATGGATTTCATACTATGACTCACTATGAGTCATAGAGGTCGTGTGACTTATAGCTATGAGTCACCAGGGTTAGGGTTGAGGGAAGAGTGCCTATATAAGGAACTCTAGACGACCTGTAGTTAGGACTCTTCACGCAACCATCTAAGTTCTTTCCTATACAATTACTTTACCTCTTTACCGTTCCATTCCCTATTGGCGTTGTGCGATATGAACCATAGGGTTCAGCTATCAAGACAACGTAGGCATAGGCCTAAGAGCAATAGTGGAACTCCGCCTAGTACTACTCGTTGCAATAGTACTCCTACCCTGGTAGCTGAGATTAGCGCCACGCCCCATACCAGACTACAACAACGGCCCGGTCATATTCATCGAACACAAAGAGAAGTAGTTACCTGTTGCAGAACCAGCTTACCGCATAGGATCGTAACACCTATCGAGATCTCCGGTAGCTATCACTCACTTGAAGTCCCGACAGTTTGGGATCTGAGTTAGTTATCGTTATACCTTACCGAGACGCATCCCTTTGGTGCCTGATACACCCAGGGAGGCGTTACATTTTTTTAACTTCAACAAGTAGTTGAGTTAGAAGCAGGCAGAGATCCTGCGACAGGAACTTACCAAAAAGAAAGGCAGGCAGAGCACCAAAGGAAAACAATCTACAGCATCCAGCTTCAAAGTAGACAAAGCAGGAAGACAGTTATCACGAGACCAAGCAAAGCAATAGCTAGCGGAATCGGCAAAGGAACTAGCCCAAGAAAAAGCGAGAACTCCTGGAGAGTTCCCCGGTACGCCAAAGGGATTGAAGGGAAAGCAAGTAGTAACACCCAAGGACGATCCAAGCAGCTCAGACAGTGAAGAGAGCTCCGATAGCTCTAGTGATTCAGACGACATGTCAAATCCAGGACCTAGTAACGCGCCAGTGGCTAGAGAGCCAACACCAGCAACTACAGTGAAGCTTAGCATCAAGGTTCCTACACTAAAGAAGTTCAATGGTGAAGGATAGGACCTTAAACCAAAAGTGTTTGATCGTTGGTACAAGACAGTCCAGTTATACCTAAGACTACACAGAGTCAACTCCAAAACAGACGGAGCGGGAAACTATTGGATACTATACACAGAAGGGAGAGCTCAAAAAGCAGCTTTCCAGGCGGCTGAAAACTATGGCGAAGATTAACCAGAGATCAGCTTATTGATTGGTTAAGAGAATGTTTCCAGTCATCCAGACAGAAGGATGACCTTTACAAACGATTCCACAAGATTGAACAAAGCAAGAATGGGAAGACGCAGCGCATCACGGCAGTGGCTACAGACCTGTTGATGTACCGATCACGACTACCAGAAGGCACCATGTCAGAATATGCCTTCATCCAAAAATTCTCCCAATGTATGCACACTAGGCTAAGGCGAGAGGTCGAGACATGGTATGATTCTAGCGAAACAATCCAGACCACGATAGCCTATGCAGAGAGAGTCGATGCAATCCTCCACGATACAGGAGCCTATGGAAAGGATAAGCAGAAAGATCGATACAAGGAAGACAACTCTAAGAAGGACAACAAACCTCAATGGAAGAAAAAGGAATCAAGCAAAACAAAGACTCCAAAAGAAAAAGGAGCCTGCTTTACCTGCGGTGGTAAAGGACATATGGCAAAGGATTGTCCTAGCAAAAGCGACAAAGGCAAAGGAAAGACACCAAAAAAGGAAACATCATCGAACCGGGTTGAAGAAGTCAGCAGAGAAGATGAAGTTTATGTCAATGCCCTAGAAGTCGAGAACAATGCATCAGCACAGAACACGCTACCCAAGGGAGATAAGAGCCACACAGCATTGGAAGGAACGATCCTGATTAACGGCAAACAAGAGAGAGTCCTATTTGATACAGGAACAATAGGAACAGATCTATTGAGCGCAACCTTTGTCACTACACATGGAATCCCATGTACCGAAATGGCAACTCCTGCAACCAATTATATGGCTATGAAAGGGTCACGATCTGAATTCCAGAATGAATGTAACGTCAGCATAGCAATTGGGAAGATAAAGACTACAGGCAATAAAATGATGGTGTGAAACTTAGCCAAGGACGACGCTTTGATTGGAATGCTATTCCTATCACGAAACAATGCATCAGTCGAATGTGGAAAGCTGAGGATTCACTTTCCTGACCACAAGATATGGGTCAATTGCACGCTAAAAAGTGCCAGAATTCGAGCAGCTGTGACAAGCACAGGAGAGATAATGGAACAATACCCAAAGGTATTCCCAGATCTGATTCCTGAAAGGTTACCACCCTTAAGGATGATCAACCACTGAATCAGATTGAAGGATCCAGCGAATCTGAAGACGATGCCAACATAATCAGTACCAGAAAAGTACTAGATTCGACTCAAGGCATGGCTGGACCAGAAACAGCGAGAATGAGTCATTGAAAGAGCAGAAGTGCCAGGAGCAGCACCAATGTTTGTATAAGTCAAAGGAAAGACTGACGGCAGGATCTGATATCTAGCGGACCTTACAGCGAGAAATGACAATACCCGGAAGGATGACGAACCTATTCCGAACTAAAGGTGATTACTAAATACACTAGCAAGGGCGCGATATAGGACCAAGATTGACCTAAGCGACGCCTATTTTCAAACCAGAGTGCACCCAGACGATGTTGAATATAAGAGTTTCAAAACACCCTTTGGAAGTTTCGTCTGCAAAGTTATGTTACAAGGAGACATGAATGCATCAGGTACATTTATGAGGGTCATGTCAGACCTACTCGCCGACTACCTGGGAGAATTCGTGTGGGTGTACATCGACGATATACTCATATTCTCCAATACAGAGTCTGACCACTTGAAACACATTAAAGCGGTCTGTGACAGGTTGGAGAAAGCGGAGTTCTTTGCGAGCAGAAAGAAGTCGGACTTCTTTGCTAAAGAATTACAAGTACTAGGCCACGTTATCGATGACAAGGGGCTTAGAGCATCACCTGAAAAGATCAGGAGGATTGGGGAGTGGGAAACACCGAAGAATAAGAAACAACTTCAGGAGTTCCTAGGATTGGTAAACTACATTAGCCAATTCCTACCACACATTGCTACTATAACAGCACCCTTGACGGATCTTACCGGAAATGAGGAGTTTGTCTGGACACCTACACAAGACCAATGCATCGAGAATGTGAAGGAAATCGCCAAACAGAATCAGGTCATGTGACCGATCAACCACACCTCAGGACAAAAGATATGGCTCATTACGGATGCCTCTGACTCAGGGGTAGGAGCTTGGGTAGGACAAGGAGACACACCTGAAATGGCGAGGCCTGCAGCATTGCACAGCAGGAAGTGCACCCACTCACAAATGAATTACGAAACTACCGATAAGGAGTCACTTGCAATTATGGATGCCTTAACCTCCTTTGATCATATTCTTGCAGGGCATGAACTTTCGATCATAACTGACCACCAACCACTAGTGTACCTGAAGACAGCCAAGAACCCCTCACGCAAGCAGCTGAGATGGCGAACCCACTTGGGGAAATACAAGGCAAAGATATGTTATAGGCCTGGGAAGGGAAACTATTTAGCTGACACTCTTTCCTGTCTTTATAAGCAATTTGACCCAGAACCAAACTACGCTCAAGACCCTACCAACGAAGAAAATTCAAACCCTCCTTACATACCTTTTACATCCTCAAATATGTCACCCTTCGAACCACTTCCTGTTGAAGAACCACTTTTATCGGATAACACAGATTGCTCTATCAGGGCAGGAAACGATTGGGGAGACAGAGTCACCCTAGAGAATAGCGATGATGAGAGAAATCATGTGGCCATGCACTGGAGTTCATGCTACGATTGTCAGTGTACCATCCATGAGGACGAAAAACTTTGAGATAAGATAGTTCTACCCGAGCTAGTCTCAACCTATGAAGAAAGGAATAGCATCTTGCTACCTCCACGGCTGGTATTGGACCTGGATGCTAGCAGACGACGTTTGAACGAACAACTAGGAGACCTGAGTTCGGATTATCAGAACCAGGAGAGTCCCTATCAACAACTACCAAAGGAGCCTAAGCGGCCCCTCAACAACAATGCGGCACTAGGCCAACCAAGGCTTATACCAGTTATCGAACCACCTACCCTACCTCACCACCAGCGTACACTCTACTAGCTTTACGAGGACTAGGAGGAGGAAGTACCACGCCTGCAACGGGTACAGGATGAACGGGATACAGCAGCAGTAGTGGCAGAAATGAGCAGCCAATGGAGAAGACAGATGGTGGAAGCCTACAGGAATGATGACCTATACAAGCAGGCTTCTGATGCTAGCAACACTGGAAGAGGTGGCAAGCTATCCCACTATAGGATCGGTGATGGACTAATGTATGCAACAACCAGGGGTGGTCAAGATTGCCTATATACCTAAGGGACATACAGTGAATGGAATGACACTCAAGGAGATCGTTATTGATGAGATTCACAACTGAGGACACCATAGCGCAGATAGGAACCTACGCTATGCTACAGAATACATATTCCAGCCCGAGATGAGGAAGGATTTTCGAGACTATGTTCGCCAATGCGATTTATGCCAACAGAATAAGGAACGCAACAAGCTACCTGAAGCAGAGGCACAGTCTATGCCAGTACCCTCCGAGATATTCACCTCCTACGCTATCGACTTTGCAGGACCATTCAACAAATCTGGAAACAATAAGTACAATACAGTACTAGTGGTTGTCGATAGGGCGGTTGGATTCACTTGGTTCATCCCTACGCATTCAAACAGTCAAGCTATAGAGACCCTCACCCTCGTCCGACACCATATTTTCACTCCACATGGAGTACCTACGTCGATTATTAGCGATGCTGACCCACGTTTTACCTGACGATTTTGGGCCCAAAGCATGAAGTCTTTGAGGATCGAGCACATCAAGGCAGTAGCTGGACACCACGAAACCAACGGCCAGGTTGAGAGAAAGATTAGGGAACTTAAGACCAGCTTGAGGAATGTTGTTAACAAGCGCCAAAACAACTGGTTACTTGCGCTTCCCGAGTTAGCAGCCTACAAGATGCAGGACATTCTGATGTCCTGAACATGTCACCATACTAAGCCGTGTATGGACGAGAATACCCTATACTGTCAACTATCAGAGTCAGAAACACCCTGGTGCCTGCCTCCGATTACTTCCTGAAGAGACACCAGGAATTGCGAAACGAGGCCTATCAATCTGTCAAGATGGCAAGATTTAGGAGTACCAGGATGGCAGCAAGAAGAAGGACCACCCACAAACCCTTGATATGGGCGAACGATTGTTAGTTTGGGGGGACCTGTTCGCTACAGAATCTGGTAGAAGTAAGAAACTGGAACCCAGATGGCGAGGACCCTTCAAAGTGTTGGAATACGACTCCCACACACAGAACTACACACTTAAGATGGACACTAGGATATACCGCTGCAAGGAAGGGGTATTTCATTGCTCTACAGTTAATAGGTTCATGGAGTACGATGATGAGAGGTTCCCTGGCAGAGCCCATGCGAAACCAGTGCCCATCCTCATTGAAGAAGTACCGGAATGGGAAGTTGAAAAAGTGTTGGACCACCGCCGGCACTATGGACGAGAACAGTTTCTTATTAAGTGGAAAGGTTATGCAGATTCTGAGAACAGCTGGGAGCCTGTCGAAGGATTGGAGAACGCTATGAACCTTGTTCAAGAATGATGGACAGATAACTGTCCCGGCGACGAGTTTCTTATCATTACTGGATATATCGAGGTCGGATTCACGCCAAAGACACCAGTATATGGGGAGTTTGCTGATGAAGGAAAGGTGGACGATGGATTTTGGAAACCCTACTTGAAAAGTGACTATAACAACTCTGGAGTCTCTGATGATG
The DNA here is from genome assembly GCA_003316355.1 of Tuber calosporum. NCBI lineage: Eukaryota > Fungi > Ascomycota > Pezizomycetes > Pezizales > Tuberaceae > Tuber > Tuber calosporum. The sequence continues at coordinate 22,994 of QFET01011025.1, read as the reverse complement.
GCGAGATTATCAAAACTTGGTTTTGATTAAGGTTTTGATGTTTGGAAATTTGTTTTGTTTTTTTTGGTTTTTGTTTTGGAAACAGTTGTTTTATTTCCAGTGTGTAACCTGTATTAGTTACTATTATTAAGGCTGACAAGGCTAACGGAAACAGGCAGGACAAGGAAGGGGTTAGTTTATTTTGTTATTAGTTTCAAGTATCGTGGATACTTAGTTTGTTTTATGTTGGGTTTCATGTATCAGGCTGACACACGATATGTTTTATGTTTGGTTTTATATATCGGGATGATACATATTTTGTTTATTGTACTGTTTAGGTGCATAAGGCATTTGTTTTATTGGAGGACTTTACAAGTGGAGCTTGGTTATATCCATTGATTGGAAATCAAATGGAAGGATATGGAAAGCTTTGGAAAAGCAAAATCATGTATTTAAGACTGCCCCTCTGGAGTTTAGATAGGGCAGACTTCAACAGACAGAGTTTTCAATATACTTGGTTGAGCAGTTACTTCTTTTCAGTTCGCACGAAACCACAGCAAGTAAGTGTAGGACTTAGCAAAGCTGGCGATATATTAATCGACGGCTGTTTGACAACCTATCGAGATCTCCAGTAGCTATAACTCATTTGAAGTCCCGACAGTTTGGGATCTGAGTTAGTTATCGTTATACCTTACCGAGACGCATCCCTTTGGTGCCTGATACACCCAGGGAGGCGTTACATGAAGTTTGTCCCAGCCAGATCGTGTCTCTTTAACTCAGACTGTTTTAGCACCAGTAGGATTATAGGTTCTACCTGAAAGGTACTCGAATGGTAGTGGAGTCTCGTCAAGATTGACAATATTACTAAGTTGAAATTTGCCGTAGGGATTTGGATTTGATAGAATTAGATCTAGGAAGGGGTTGGAACTAGGTTGAGAATTGCGCCAGTTAAATGGAATCCAATTAAGAATCAGAAGCCGGTCCTGCTCTGGGACCTTTTGTGCTTTCCGGGTCGTAAAGCGAATACTAATACGATAGCGTTGGAGAAAATTGCGAAACCACCCATTTCAAAAATTGAACGAGTTTACAGATGCCGTAGGATAGAGTATTAGGAAGTTTCGCATATAATCCTTCGAAACCAGCCTCGCCTTACTGGCTTTCCGGCGTCTCTCTCAACCATGAACTCTGCATTTACAGCAATTTCCAGCTCCGGCCCGCGGCAGACTTCCACCAACCTTAAACTCCTTCCACCTGCCCTTGTGGCCAAAATCCAATCTTCTGCCTTGCTCCTGTCACTAATTGTTGATTGGGGAATTTGGAATAAGGAGGCCGCCTCATCCTGAGTTGGTGCCCTTGTACTCAGACTATTATCTCTGTCTGTAAAAGGTATCCGATGATGGTAGAGAAAAGAGAGCACGTCAAGCTCTTTGGCACGAGGGTAGGTACGAATCGGACGTTTGATTTGGTGAGTCGGAATAACGCTTCGGACTGATATCGGTTTTGGTTTAGGTCCCCGTCAAGTTCTCTGATTAATTACACTCTCTGATAAACTTCTCCGTGATTCGGACGCCCTAGTGCTGTTGTTTTTCCTCTATTACCATTGTTGTTCGATACAGATATGTGGTTCTTCTTTTACTTCATATACTGCGCTACTGCATGTCTTACATGTACCTCGCCACCCACAATCCTCCTAGGTGCATACCGACTTTTTCGACTTTTTGCGGTACTAGTAATATATTAGTTATGATTTCTCATTCTATAGATGTATCAGATGCTAAAGGTATTTTAGATGTTAAAATATTTATTTGTGTATTGTTTGTTCCCTAAATATAAAACTTGCTTCAAAGGTTATCTAGAGTTCCATATATTTTTTGAGCTACTAAACACATACTTTACAGAACTAGTGAGGTAGTTAAGCAAAAATAAATATTTTGTAGTTGGAGCCTAATAGTCAAGTTTTAACTTATACATGCTCATTTGATCTTGGAGAAAGATAACTTAATAGGTACCAAAGATTTCACGCCTGCAATATTTTTAGAAGCAGCCTTATCTTTTCTACTATAAATAGGTCTTTATCCATATATCTCGAAAATTGAGGATAATATATGTTGCCTATTTACAAATAATCTAGAAAATATCAGATAATTATGCTAGATAGTTGTAACGGAATCCTACTATATTTCTACTATTACTACAGATTAGGTGTTGCTTATTACTTATTTGGGTTTATACCTGATAAGTGCTATGTTTTGGTTGTCCCTTCCTACTTTGTTATACCTTTCTAACTGGTTATTCCCCCCTTGTTTCGGTTATTATTATTTCCTCCTTGCTTCTACCCATTTGGGTATCGCTATCCTCCTTGTATACCTACTGGATTTATACAGAATTAGCAATTGTTTATTCCTCCTTATTTGGATTCCATATCTTAGTTTGTTAGCTCCATCCTGTCACCTATAACCTTCTGTTTTCGGAATATTATTATCTTGTCATGCTTCCTCTGTTAGCATGTTGTTGGACAGGATGTTTGCACTTTTGTTAAGTTTTTCTAGCTATAATCTTTTGTATTTACCGAGTGTGCAATCTCTTAAGAATTCAGACTCTCAAGCCTTATAGGAGTATAACCTTTAATACTACAATTTGAACAGTCACTCTATTCGTAACAGAATCCTACTATGTTTCTACTATTACTACTAACTTGATGTTAGTTATTACTTATTTGGGTTTATACCTGATAAGTGCTACTATTTGGTTGTTCCTTCCTACTTGGTTATGACTTCCAAACTGGTTATTCTTCCCTTGTTTCGCTTATCACTACCCCTCCTTGCTTCTACCTATTTGGGTATCGCTATCCTCCTGCTATACCTACCGGAGTTGTATAGTAGTAGCGATCTCTTGTTCCTTCCTGTTTGGATTCCATTACTTGTTTTGTTAGCTCTATCCTGTCGCTTTTAACACTCTGTTTTTGGAATATGGTTACCTTGTTATGCTTCCTCTGTTAGCATGTTGTTGGACAGTGTGTTGGCGCTTTTGTTTAGTTTTCCTAGCTACAATCTTTTGTATTTAAAGAGCCTGCAATCCCTTAAGGATTCAGACTCTCAAGCCTCACAGGACTATCATCTTTAATACTACAAGTTGAACGGTCACTCTATTAGTTCCATACCTTTTACCTTGTCTATTGAAGACCTATCCATCGACGCTTCTCCCCCTATCCTAATAGTATCTTCAGAGTCCCTTTGGGATTCTCGAGATACGTGGGAGTAGGTTACACTATTACTTCCATACCTTTTTCCTGGTCTATTGAAGACATATTAGTTCTTCTCCCCCTATCCCAATAGTATCTTCATAGTCCTTAAAGGATTCTCGAGATACTTGGGAGTATGTTACTATAGTAGTCCTTTATATATTATACAGCTTGTAAATACATGTCTGTAAGATTATAATAATATTATATCATTGAGCATTCTAAAAGGAGTTATGATATAGTCAACTCTTGATCCTCTGTTGATATATCGGCCTTCTTACATCTATCTCGCTTGGTAGCTTATATTGATACTGAGTTCTCTATAATATAAGTATATTATATAATTATTAGAGTGTCCATAGATCCAATATTTCTTTTTCTAATAGTAATTCATTCTTATATAGGTAACAATAAGGCAATATTTGACCTCTTTTATAAATATGAATATTGCTTGAAATTAGACTACAATGTATTCTTGTCAACAATGATAATCTTAGATTTCGAGTCAAACAGTCCTAGCTATAGTAGACAGTTGGTCTATTCAGGTTAGATGCTCTTCTAATAAAAATTGCACTATTAGACCCAAAGTGACACCTTCTTCCCAGTCGACCGGGATAGGCAGAGCACAAATCATTTCCCTACAATACCACATCCCCCCCCAAACTGACACTCTTTGACTCTTATGTCATAATTCTTGAATAAGTTGTTACAAAAGATCATTTTTTAAATAAAAGTATTATTAAGAAATTCTAATCTTTGTGTTAAAATACAAAATTCAAATATAAGCAAGACCTTACTTCAACCAAATTACTAGCATATTGGAAGTAATAATACCAAAGTTGTCCCGGTGGAAATAGCATTATAATAACCTAGTTGGAAGAGATTTACTGGAAATACAATGTCAAAAAATACTGAAAAAGTTATACTAAGTGAAAATACTGGGGTATTTATATCCATGACAAATTAAGCCTAGTATTTTTACTCTCTTACACCTGGAAATACTACTGTAAAAGTTTTAATTACTGAGTATTTCTTGCATGCCAAACAGTGGCTTATTTAAGAGTAACGACTGTCAAAACCCCGTCCTAAAGACGATTCATACTGTACTCTGAGCTTACCCAAGCCCCCAGGTTGAGTCAAACTTTCTTTCAACCCCCATTAGCGAAACCGAATTCCACCAGATTATCATGTGCGATACAGCAACTTTCCAAAAAAAAATTAAAAAATAAGAATCCCCCTTGACAATCTGAACGGGGTTGAAGAAAATAAAATTAAAAAGTCCCCTGGTGCCCTGAACAAATGTAGCCATCAACCGACCAAACACAGAATAACATCACAGCTCTGTTTGAAAGACGATTCTAGGTCCCAAAAACGGGCAGCACACCCGGAGAACAAACAAAAAATACAGAGATCTTCACTTGGTTAGTTTAACACATGACCCATTGCATGCCTAAGACAGGGGGATCTTTTTTCAGCTCTACTCAGATTTGCCCTTAGTTTTCAAAGTCGCAATAATATCCAGTGTTGGCCACATAAAAATTCATAGGAATCGGGTGACTCAGGAGTTTGAGGATAAAAGAGCCCCTTGGCAGTGATCATGGTGGGGGAATTGCAGTAAAAACCTTACTTCATCGGCCGCCCCCCAATCCGATGCACTGACAAAAGAACCCACATTCCCCACCTCCATCCTAAGCCTTATAAAATCTCCAACACCCCCTGCAGTCATACCAGAATTCCACTAGTCAAAAATAGAATCACATTTACACAAAAAAGCACCGCAAGAACCGGCACTTGGTCTTTGGAAGACGCGGGACCCTGTTTCTAGCAACCAGCAGATAAGGCTGAGAGGCCAGCGCAAGGTTTCTCATTAAACCCAAGTCATAACACATCATAAGAAAGACATCATCCGTAAGTCCCGTAATGTGCAACATTATCTCACTCTCACGATTGCTCTCCACCTTTCTCTATGGGGGGGTTGAGATAATCTGCACTCTCCGCAGCTTCGTACTCGGCTATTAAATCCGCCACCGTCGCCCTAATTTGTTATTGGAAGGTTAAACTATATTATAGTCCATGCTTGAACTTACCTTGCTTCGTCAAACTCTCCGAGGTCATTGGCAAATATAGGTTCCTTTTTGTACTGTTCCAAGAAGGCATTTCGCTTTCGGAGGCGGTCGTATTGGCCCAAGATTCGTTTAAACAACTACGGGGAGAGTAGGTTAATCGTCAGCCGGGATTCGAAACCAAAGCAAAAGCCTCCTACGTACGGTCGCGATACTTGTGTGATTCGCAAGCATAAGCCCACTAACACGATGGGACATTGGCATGTGGGGTGACTTCTTTGTCAATGCGACCTGGATACTTGCGGGGCCCCATGGAATAAAGGTTGCGAGTCGACGCTCACGAATTCTAAGAAGTGATTTATGTACCTACACCATACATGGGTCAGACTTCTAGGGCAACTAGCGAACTAGTGGAACTGGTGGAACTTGCATCTGTCGGGTCGGCCTCTCCCTGAATAATATTCAGAATGGAAATGTAGCAACTGTTCTTAGTGGTATTCGTCATAACCATGCGGTTTTTAGGCTGTAGGAGCCGGCGCATAACATCAAGAACCGTGGTTTTCCGGACCGTTTTCGCCTGGTCTACAATATCGCTTGTAAAGGGAGTATAGGAAGTCATCAGGAAATGACACCGGGGTGTTGGGATCAGCGAAGCAATGATTCCGACAAGATCGTTGTGCATATATCCTGGATATCTGAGTGTAGTTGTGCTAGCCGACATCACAGTCGACACCTCCACGCAGTCAGCAAACATATTGTAAAACCATAGAAGCACAAACCAATTGATTCGTCTGCGCAAAAGACGGCTGTTGAACATGTAATCTATCCGCAGCAATACGCGTCAGCGCACCATTATCCAGAACGACCTAAGAATAAAGTCAATATGAATGGACAAATAGGAATATTGTTTGTGGAACATACGACGGAGTCGGCATTCTCAGTAAGCCGCCGCATAGCAAGAATACTGTTGTACGGCTGAACAACGACATCTCCCACGCTCTGCGTATCCGGGAACACTGAGTAAGTCTGTATAATTTTCTTCGGAAACCTATCGTTGAGCCTTTCGAGCAGGAACGACCCAAGACCAGACCCTGTACCTCCGGCGATAGAATGTAAAAGCATAAATCCCTATATTTTCCCATTATCGGTCCGAGACTCCTGGAAGCTAGGCCAGGGCCTCATATACCTCCAGAGAATCGCTGCCGTCCGCTTCACGTTCAATCATCTCCATTACTTCCTCGTAGACCGTCTCGCCGGCAGAGAAACCTGCTGCCCAATTGTTCCCAGCACCACTCCCATGTTTCGGAACGTGAAAATTTTCCGGATTGTAAATGTTTTTGTATGGGCCCGTTTGGATTCCATGGATGACCTAAGTCCCCATCAGCTCTAGGCCGCTATTTTCCAGCTATAATTTCCGTAAGCTAAACACATACCCTAGGTTCGAGATCTAGTAGGATTGCGCGTGGAATGTATCGCGTATCGTCAGATTGGTAAAAGAAAACCTTGTAGTCATCAGCCCAGACCTGCAAGCAATCAGGATAACTGGCAGACAAACATCCTTTCGATCAGTTCCTTCTTCGACAGCCTCGAGGTTACCGTCAGGGGAGATTCCGTGCTCTTGACCTGTTCGCTGTCAGATATGATGAAAGCTTGAGATAAGGACACTCACAGAGCGTTTGCCAAAAGGAGGAGCCTACGGCATTCCCGCACTGGCCTGCCTGAATGCTGATGATTTCCCTGGGCATCGTAAGGTATTGCTTGGATCCGGAGAGGAAGCACGTGGGGAAACTAACAGCTGGCGCTGGGGCTCTGAGGTTGACGAGGGGTGCCGTGCTGGTTTCACCTCTCGTGTTTAATTTGCCAAGAAACTTTAAATTCACTTCCAGTGACAATGGCACTCAACAACTTATAAAGTATCTGAATCTTGACACCAAAGTTCCAGATCCTCTGACGAATGGCCAAGTACCGTACAAGTGCCAGGGGGGATATTTCCGCACAAGACAGGGATTATTTACTAGTTAACTACCCTTGGCTTGTACGGAAATGTCTGCCCTGGTACTTGTATGATATGGTCATTGTGATTTTTGCCAAGACCATGCATTACTTAATCATGATATTGTTGCTCCTTCCAATAACTGAAATCATTGAATACATATCGAAGACACAAGATGACTGAAACAACCTCTCCATAGAAATACCCAAAATTTACTCTTCATGATTTTCACCAACGTGGTTTGTCGATTGAGTAAGTATTGAATATGGCTTTGATAGGTATCAATTCCCCCCTCAGTGAACATGATAACTCAATAGCCAACTGTGTACATCCAAGGTGTTATCGGGGGGTGCGTTAAGTCGGGCGACACCCATATCAAGTAACTGGGGCTAGAGCACAGAGAAACGCGTACAATATGGGTGCTGATATGCGAAAATTGGTTCGACACTTTACTCCCGATTTTATGTTATTCCATATTCCAGTTTGCATAGAAACCACACTTAGTCTTGTATAAAGTTGCTGCTACAGTCTATATAAATTGGAGCGAAAGTACAAAATCCTTTATAATAAATAATTCTAGTCCCAGAAATGCCTTGTAGATATTTTCCATATAGCTTTTAACGCAGACTATTTATCAATGTAAAAAAAAAAAAAGCTGGTATTTCTCAATTTTCACTTTGACAACTAATAAATGCAGCAAATCTTTTAACAAATATTTTTTAGGATCATCAGAAGGTGCTCTTCAGGCTCAAAAAGTATTGAATGCATTGAAGCAAATTTGTTGCATTGGCAGAGAGGACCACTTTTCACATATCAGCACCCATATTTCATGATCCCCTGCCGGCATTGTTTGATATCCATGCTAACCTGTCTGGATAAATGGATGCAGCAAACCCAACTACATTGTTGTGGACATCTAAAACCAGGTGTTGCTTCCATCAACTGAAGCATGGATAGAGGTTTTCTCATTTTACCAAACACTCGCCTGATAAAAAAATAAAGTTCATGGAAACGAAAGGTGTTTCTGGGAAGGACTTCTTTGACTCATTGCTTATTTCTGACTCAATTTAGTGATTCAAGTTGTCGAAAGGGCATTTTAGACTAGGTAGTCTACCATCCTACCTTAAGCAACTACTACTCTTGGTGAAACTTTGGAAAATGGCTCAGAATACGGTATCCTTTGGGGCGTTCGAAACACTGATATCCGTTGCCGGCACTCCAATCATGTTTTAGGAGCGTAGTTCCTCGGTTCATGAATGTAGGCTTTTTCAATGTCCAAGTGACCCAGCATTACAGCAACCATTACCAGTAGTTTCCCATGAATCGCAATTCTTGGAGACTCCCCAAAACAGGACTAACGTACTGGTAATGGATTCTACTGCTTCAATTCCCTCAAGGGGACAAGCTGGTCACTTGAAATTAACACTCATAGTTAATTCACCTTGCTTACACAAAATACCGGTATCTGAGATAAAAATAACAAGTGGGGTAATCCAGACACCATCAAATAAGTGCGCAAATTGATAAAATTTACTTTGGATGTGTTGCTTCGTTGCTTTTTCGCCAAATCTCTCGAAAGACTCTTCTAGGGCCTCTGGATTCCTAACCTCACCTCAAGTGGAATAACCTCAAAAATGACCTCACATGGGTAATTCGAAATGTTACTATCTCCATAAATATTGCTCCTATTGAGAATCAGAAACATGGGAAGGGGGAGGGGTGTGTTTCCTAAACACTTTTATCAAGCCATATCTCCCTAAAGATGTGGTTGTAGTTGGGAATTTTTCGAAATTCACCATTGTGTGGTGTTGTTGGTTGAAGCCAAGTGTCTGGCACCATGCCTTAATAACATGAAGCGGACTCCCTGTTCAAGGACCCCCACATACTCTTCGGCAAATGGTGGACGACACATTGAACCCACGAGAGTACCACAAAAGCAATCATTTATTGTAACTGCCTTCTAGCTAAAGTGGGGATGGTATCTATATTCTCCTGGTATCCCCGGCCAGTTGTCCGAAATCAGAATCAGTGTTTCGAGGTCAGTAAGGAAGAAAGAAAAAAAAAATTGCTTCCCCCACTTTTTACAAAAGAATCGAGATACGCTATTCACCAGTAAGCTTGAAAAGGCCCTGCAAGAGAATGTCACGCTTGATCTCAGGAGTCAAGAGTCTTGGGGAAATATCAGTAGTTGCAAGGAGTGCCCAAGCCTCGAGCATCCTAGTCTCAACTAACTTAGATAGATCGTTCAATCTTCCCTTATGGCTGTCCACAGTAACCTTGTTTTCAAGACGGTTTAAGGAACGGTAATTAGTTGGCCCTGGAAGATGGAATCTCAACCCGTAGCAAGCCCTAGTGATCATGCCACAAAATTTGTAATCCCTGCTCGCACGTTCTTGGTGTTCCCGGATCGTAGTAAGTAGGACCTTGTACTTTGCTAAGTCGATAGATTTATGCAAGACGCTAGCGCGGTTGGGGACGGCCACAAGATCCGGCGTTTGGCTCTCGCCGAATGACCCGAAATCGTTGAGCAAAAGGTCCTTATGGACCAAGTTGGAGGACATAGTTGGAAGGCGATTTGTGTGATCTCTCTCATCATAGAGTTTAGTGACTAGCTTTAGGAAGTCGGCTGGGCCCAACGGATGAGTATTAGTAAATCCAAGCACTAAATACTAAGGCGCTCATAAAAACATACGGTAATAGGGTATTACAGGCCCTCTAACAACTTGGGGGGTGAACCCATCCTTCATAAAGGTCTTAATAACCTCGAATCGGGCTTGCTGGGGTCTGCCAATAAGCTAAGAGAAAGATATCAGAATGAGCTCAATTAAGACCGGTTTTTCTCGCATACTCACATCCCAACTATGTCCCAAGGATCCTATGAGAGGCGTAGTCAAGGCCTCGCCAATGCAATGGGCGCTATTAAAGGAAGATTTCCTAAGAAGACTCTCTGCCGTATCTATGAAGATTTCAATCATCTTGGCCCTCTCTTTGGCTCCCTCGAGTTGAACGATTTCGAGTCTGGCCCAATGTGTAATCTACGCTGTTTTTAGAATCAATTCAAGAATGAAAAAAGATGCCGTTTTTATCTATCACTAACCATCTCAGCACGAATTAGCTGTCGTTGCACTCTCTCAACCGCCCACCACCAATGTGTGTCTTTCTCAACGGGCCAGAAACCGTTGTAATGATATCTCGACTTCGATTCATCCTCTTTTTCTTTCCACCATTCGTCTAAAGTGCTCACTTCAGACGCATCACGGAAGAGTAACAAATCCTAAGATAAGTTTCATTAGCCCACCGCTTTAGGAAGTGGGGAACTTTACAAACCATGATAGCAAGATATTTGGCCAAATCCTCGTAATCGATTCCTGTCAAACCCTTTGCACAGAGCTCTGGTGTAACGAGCCTACGGTAAGCGAATACGAGATCCCGGAATGGAACCCAGCCCTCCTTCTGTGAATGAGCAAACTCCACGTACTCGGTGTAGTCCTGTTGATGTTCTATGCAGCTATCCGTTAGTAGCTTTGCTGCTGCCATGTTCCCGGTCATCCCCAGAGTTTCGAAGACCGCGTGTCTGGCACTTCCCACTTGTTCAGTGAAGAAATCCTCTGGCTTTTCCTTCTGCCACTGAGCAATAAACCGGCATATGCTAGTAAGATACATTGTTAAGTAAATCCAACTAATTCCTTATCGTAAGGAAGGGAACCGTTTATACTTGAGTTGCCTATCTGGCATTCCTTGTAAAGCAACAATTTGGCGGGCCAGTTCTTTCAAGAGTGGGATACGCCCGACGATGATCGAACCGCAGAAAACCATAATTTTCATGAAAGATTCACCATCTACGAAACGCTTCGAGTCAAAGAAAATCAACATTGAGAGTTAAGAAAGTCGTACCTTCAATGCAGAAGTTTGGGTGCCCAATTTCAGCAGCAAAGCATTGCAGATTCCCAGCCACGATGCGAGCGGTCCCGTCAACATTCTCAAGAGTCAAATATTCAAACCCATGCAAGTCACGCAAGTGAAAGACTTCTCCCGCAACAGGGAGGCAAGATTTGGCATCGGAGTCCACGAAATAAGTAAAAACACTGTGGCTGCGCTCATTCATCTCTATAGAATCCACTTCAAACAATTAGCAAAGTTCGTGATACTTTATCAAACTGTGCCCGGGCAGTGACCAGTAGTAGAGTCCTTCTTTTGCGGATTCTCCCGAGGCCCCTCAGTATTCGGCTTAGTTGGAGAGAGGTTTATCCCTTGAAACCCTTTCGAGAGAGTAGCTCGAAGCCTGCTGACAGAGTCGTAAACACAAACTCTAAGAAGTGACTTTAACCTACCTGCAACAGTCCTTCTGAACCGGAGCATAACTTACATTTTCTGGAGATCCGCGTGGTCCTCTTCATCACTAGAAGACCAACGACTCACTGGTTCGGATACACCCCAAGATTCGGTGGGCTGGGCTTGGGCACGAGCACCTCCGGTCTTGCCCGTCTCATCCTTCGGGGGATGTTGAGTTATCCCTAGGGAATCAGTCTTACCAAAGCTAAAGGCTGGCCCTTTAGGCGGGGAGGTTCGGCTGTGGCTAGGTGCGCCGACGGAACTAGGCTGTCGGAACGAATTCCCAAAGGCCTCGTCCATGGCGCTGACCGCATCACACGGTTCCCAACCCCCAGGCCTGCGAGGGCCAAGGAGTGAATTGCAAATGGCGAGCCCCGGTAGCATCACGCCGATGCGGGCATCTAGCTCTATTGAACTTCTAAGCCAATCGTACTGCCAATGAACCGATTAGAGCGTATACTTGCCATTTTTCTTAAATGCCTTCAAGGCGCTACGAGAAAAAAGCCATCGATTTCCTTCTGTCATCGTTTGAATCTTTCTCCACAAAGCTGTTGTCCTTCGAGTGATTGTACCTCCTTGTTTGGGGTTAGGTGAAGTAGGTGGTGCAAGAAGGCCAGAAATTTGGGTGTCCTCAGCCCCCTTCATCTCAGGTAAAGGTTTGTTCAAGTCGGGTGGTTGATGAAGAGGGTGCTTGGTTTGTCTTGAACTTGAACCTAGACGACGATTGGCAATGGGCGACAACAGTGCAAGCGCCAGAGCAAATCCCCCGGGAGTATCTCCAGCAGGCCCGGGGCAAAATATTCTCCCGGGGTTACCGGGGCGATTGTTTTCGGAACTATCTGTGCGTGAGAAGAGGAAATGAATGCTACCTCGTTGAACGTGAGCCTGATGATCCACTATGCTGAATTCTACGCCGTCCAAGTCAGACGTCTATGTATATAAAACAAGCAACTCAGCAATTTTTCCTAACTAGCATCGCGCAAGTTGGGCAGGGTTGAGGTCTTCTGCTACGTGCTAGTGCGTTGGAGCAATAGAAACGTTAGTTAGCTATCGTGATCCGGGAAACAATAACGCCAGAAATTATAACTATGGCTGGTGGGTGGTGATCGGGAGATATGCTAGATTCACCCAATATTTTTTGCCCATTAGTGACCCCTTCTTCCGCTCCCTCAACGCCCCCTTCAACCACCAGGACATCATTTAAGAGAGTAGCATCTATGATACCATTTTTCAATAGGGAAAATACTGCAGGTCAAGCGGAGCGTTATCCCACATCATCGTCGCATGGGTGAGAGTTAGGCTCAAGGTCAAGTGACGGGGAAGGAAGAGAATGAGAAGAAAGGAAGGAGGCACCATAGATAGCGAGTATCAAAGCAGTGTGTACGCAGCCCCGTATGGGACACCGCTGACGCTGCTTGTGCACCTATCATAGTTTCCTGTTAATGCGCCAATGGAGCCCGAGTTCTCTCGAGCTCCAACCCCTTTCCCCTAAATCTATTCCCCGGCTCAGAATACTTAACCAGACACCGACGAATGAACTGGTCAAAAGTATAGTTGTTCATAGATGATCACTCGGTTATTCTCATAGCATCTCACGAAGATTGATGATTCGGATGGGCAACTCCTCGTGAGCGCAGCGACCCAACAAAAACGACCAAGCAAACACTCCCCAAGAAACGCAAATCTTCTAAGACGGGTCTTTCGACTCGCCCCACTATTTATCCATTTTATCGATTTCTAAGAAGAAGAGGGGTAACTTAAAAGGAGAGTGAAAAGTTTTATTAGGGACTTGTTATCCGGATTTTCTAGAGCAGGGGGGTATATTGCGTTGAAACTCTAGCGAGTGATAATGTGTTGCCTCACTAATTTACCAAACGGAGTGACACCTGCCAGTGCACTCTTACATAATATTATCACAAGTGCAGCGAAGCAAGAATGGGGGCTCAGAAATTCCGAGAGTTCCACAGAAACAGAAACTTTAAAAAAAACCTGTCCCCCGCCTTGTTGATCATGGCCATTCATCGCTTGATTACACACGGGTTGAGCAAGTCCAAGCTGATATTTCTGCCTTCGGTAAAAAGTCACGCGTGAGTGCTTGCAACAAATGTCTGAGAAATCAGCCAGGATGCGCGTGATAGTTCCCAAAACGACTTGCAAAACTGCTCTGGTGTCCATGCGCCTCCCGCAACCAGGGAAAGTGACGCTCCTTAGCATTGAAATTGTCCAACCATCCCCTCCCCCCTTTACCCTGTTTCTCAACACACCTCTCAGGTAACTTTCTTTTCGGTTTTCTACCTGCTCGGCAATTGTTTCATTTGGCCGCTTAGGAGGAGAATTTGAACCTTGCAGGAACGCGCTACTGCCCGGACGGAGGTCTTCCGTGATGGGCCTTTTAAAACCCCGAAAGAACATACCGGCACCAAGCCAAGCTCAGTCCACCAACCCTGCTTTCGGGCTCCCTTGTGAAAGCCCTATCCGAGCGCAAAGGCGTTCGGGAGATTAGCCGAGAATTTATGAAAGACAGCAAAAGCAGATACAAGTACCGTACTGTGCATTGCTCGAGTTGTCGTGTGGTATATATGTGGGAATCACGCAACTTCCTACCCGTCTGTTGCCATACCAACCTTGCTCGCTAACACTATAACCCCCCAACTCCCCCACAAAATGACAGACATCATCCATCCAGAGTCGGAATTTAAGAGAACTTCCCCACGTTTGCTGCCACAAACGCATTCGTCTGAGGTTCCGCCTCTGTCCGAAAATCTGGGGTCCTCACAGCAGAAACAAACCACCTTAACCCCCGATATGCCACGACGGAGACCTTTGGGGCGTGATTCGGGTCCGTCTAGTCAGGCGGAAGAGAGCTCTGCCGATGAGAGGACAGCGATTGCTGCTGTGTCTGGCCGGACCAGGAGCTACAATGCAACTTCCAGTAGCACTCCTGTCCTAGAACCCCCTGCTCAAGGGGTCTCGACTGATAAGACACAGTGGATGGGGTTTGGTGCTATTGAACTGGAGAACAAGGGCTCTGTTGCTCGGGACCACCTCGCACTGGGTGTGTTTCTCTCCACCCCCTTTTATCAGCTATTCGTTTACTGACACCCTGGGGCTAGAACGAACATTCCTGGCCTGGCTGAGGACATCTCTCGGGTTTGCTTCAATAGGTATGCGAAGTGATGGACAGGTGATGTTGCATACTGTGGCTAACCTCGCGCTCTCCCAACCAGGCATTGCCATATCGCAGCTCTTCCGTCTAAACGCCGGAGCCCAACCAGACAACCCTGGTAAGTTTGCTAAATAGCTCACGTCGTGCTCGAGTACACACTGAATTCCAATTAATGACGTATAAAACACACATCTCAGGGAGCTTTCAGGCAATGCACGATATGGGGAAACCTCTTGGTGCCACCTTCATTGGCATAGCAATCATGGTTCTATTAATTGGTGTAAACAGGTTAGTCTTTTCCTTACCCTTCCCCAATACAGTCCCTAATAGCAATCCTGTTCTAACTCCACCCGGGTGCCCCATGCCCACTTGAATAAACAACAGATACTACGAATCCCAAGGTTGGCTTCTAAGAGGCAAATTCCCTGCTAGCAGAGGCAGCATTTTCCTGTTAACATTAGTGGCATGTTTGGTACATTGCTCCCCACTTCTGCTATTAGTCATGATAGTTGAAGAAAGGTTAGACTAATACCTGTTATATTAACCAAATGCAAAAGCTCATGATAACGACCCTCACTATTGTAGTAATAGTGCGGCCGTCGGATTCTGGAAAATAATACCCAGAATCCGGCCTGGCCTGTGTGCTTGTTTTTGGGTGGAAAGAGTGTATGGTTAGACCTCGGACGTTCAGTTTATCGGACAATTTTTCTTACACCATAAGGGTTTGATTCTTTCTGTGAGGTCTCCGCGTTTCAATTACCCAATGCTCTTTTCCTTTTTTTGTTCTTTATTAGCTCTCTGGTCTGTTTTCGTTGATATCTTTTGATGGAGAAGAATGTTCACTGTATACTGCGGCCACAGAGCAGACTTAGGCATTTACAAGCAGGCAGGTTGGCACTTAGCATATTGCAGCTCTATATGAATGGTCACCACCGGTGCTGGCATGGCGATGGCGTACTGAACTCGAGAGTAAACTATCGGAGAAACCATGGTCGAACCACAAAAGCTTGCCGTACTTCGTAGCATCACAAGGGAGCGTCAGAATCATGCCGCAAGGGCACTACTGCCATAGCGTTACCTTCTTTTGGGTTTGCATTATGGTATTGGCTGGTGCCGTAGGCGTTTTAGGGTGGATTTGAAAAATGGGCTGGTAGTTGGGCAAGTAGGTGATGGACGTAGTACATAGCGTACTGAAAACAACAAATCTCGCTAGGCAGGTCCACCTTCTAGAAGTTGGAACCGGAAAGCCAAGGGAAAAGCACACCTTTGGTAAACCCCTCTGACGAAAAGATAAAACCACAAGCCAGAAGTCAAATCAATTCTCCCTTTGCCGGACACCGAATTCCCAAGGAAGTCCTAAAACCACTGCAAGAAAAGACCAAAGAATAATCCAGTAAAGGAAAAGCCCAACCTATCCTGGTCTCCCAAGTATGATATCATATAGGTTTGAAGGGGGGGAGGCGAGCAAGAAAACACCTCCTTATATAGTCTCCACCCAACTTACAAGTACTATATGAGCCACATAATCTGGCAAACAAACACCCCCGTAAACCAGACAGAGGGATGATCCATTCCCCTACTTGTCCATAAGCTGCACAATCCCCCACTTCAACTTTATGAAACATAGCAAAACTTCCATCATGAACTATTACTCGCTCAACATTGCCACAAAGAAGAAAAAGAAAAGAAAAACCACTCCACCCAAAGCGAACCAGATCTCATCCTTTACAGTGCAGTAGTGCTCGAACGCTGTGCAGTGGGTCAACACATAGCCGTATGTATAGGTAGAGGGAGCGCCGTTCGATACTCGTTACTGCTGTGCTGTACGAGAACTGTGCAAATACGGTATGGTGGATGGACGAAAAGGTATCAGTATCTCTGGCTCGGCCTTTGGCTGGCTGGCCTGGTTCGGGCATGGTCAGGTACTTAATTGGCTGCCGCCGCCGGAAATTGAATAACAGGTTTTAGGTAGAGCGAGAGGGATTTGGCAACTCTTGGTATCGCAGTGTGAGAGAATCCTCTCTTAAGGTGTTGAGGGGAGCGGCCTTTCCCTGTTGATTGCTATGGCGCAGAAGGGTCTGTAAATACAGGACGGAGATCTATTGGCAGCGTCATGAAAGTTTACAATGCAATTGGTCGTAATATACCCCAGAGTAGAGTCAAGGCACTGTGTGACGTGAGCTCCCCCACCCCACCAACAATCCGATAAGCGGTTTGTCTGAAGAGTGATTGATAGCTAGCTTAGAATTGTATTGGTATATAACGCATGTACCCAATCCCCTAGGAACCAAACAAACGGCGAAAAGAAACCGCGAGAGAAGAGATCATTACTCTAGAGTGCAAGGTATTTTTTCTCCACCGACTAATAGGAAGGAGGGAAGGAAAGAAGGGGAAAAACAGCTCATGTATGACATCAACTCGACCAGGAAATCGCTGGCAGATCAAGAAATCCCACCTCTGTAATCTGTACAGTACCCAGCACACAATAGGTAGATAGATAGAGACCATCCGTAAAGAAAAAAAAAAAAAAACACCATGCGGAAGGATGAAAGAAAGATTCCGTTTCCAAGTGACAAATGTCTTATACACACCCAATGCCTCCGCCAACCCACACCAAACTTCCTAGTGCCCCTTGGTCTTCTCTAGATACTCAACCAACCCCTCAATAGTGCAGACTTTAAGCCCCCACTTCTTCCCAAACTCCAGGCAGTCATCCCTACGCATCATGAGCCCATCCCTCTCTCTGACCAGCTCGCAGATAGCACTAGCCTCCGCTTTTCCGGCAAGCTTGCAGAACTCGACAGCGGCCTCGGTATGGCCCTTACGCACGGACACGCCACCATCGACCGCGCGGAGCGGGAACATGTGTCCGGGACTGCGAAAGCTAGCGGCGGTGGCGGTGGGGTCGGCGAGGGTGCGGAGCGTCAGGGCGCGGTCGTAGGCGGATATGCCTGTCGTCACGCTGGGGTCGCGGGAGTCGAGGGATACGGTGAAGGCCGTACTGTGCGGCTCTTCGTTGTTCGGGACCATTTGTGGCAGGGAGAATTTGTCGACGAGGGTTGAGGAGAGGGGAGCTACTATTAGGCCGCTAGGGAGGTTTTTTTTTTTAGATGAGTAAAAAAGGTATAGATACGAGTGGATGGATTGTGGGAGCGTACCTGGTCCAGCGGACCATGAAGGCCATCTTCTCGACGGTGACATCCTCGGCGGCAATGATGAGGTCGCCTTCGTTCTCACGATCGGTGGAGTCGAGGACTACGATGAATTCTCCCTTTCCTGTTATTCCCCAAGTTACTTATTAGCATGAGTTCAGTTAGGTGCTCGTTCTCGCCTCCTGCTGCTATTCCTTCGCTGAAATCATTCCCGAGACTTAAATCGAGCCTGTCTCTTACTCTCCCTCTAAAACCCAATGGCAACTTACGGAAAGCCTCAACTGCCTCTGAGATTGAGTGGAAAGTAGGATTTGTCTCCTCGAATGTAACCATTTTTTTTCTCTTGATTGTCTGTTGCAGTTGTTTGGTGATAGCGGTGGTGGAGTGGTGGTTGATATGACTGAGCACGCGGGTCCCGCCGGAATGAAGAAAATCCCGGGATACCTGACTTGACCTTAATCTCTTTAGCTTTTTTTTCTTTTTTTCTTTTTTTCTTTCTTCTTTCTTTCTTTCTTCCTTTCTGTTCTGGGTACGTCACAAGCCAATTCAATCCTTTGGATCACGAACCAAGAAAGGAGAAACAAATCTAGAATAGAAATCAGAATCAGGAAACCAGGTGGACAGGGAAGGGAAAGAGGGAAAGGAAAGGAGCAAAAAAAAGATGGTAAGAGGATTATCAAATATATATAAGGGTTAATGGTTGTTGTTTAGTATTACGATATCTAGGTCACGATATGTCTCTTCCATATGATACTCACTCTTCAAGAAGAAAGGTGTAACCTCGCGACCTACCTATGTGTGTTCAAGAAACCCCGAGTGGGATTGAACCCTTCACAGGAAGATAGTTTACCGGCATCGGGTCGACCTAACTAAAGCTGACTCAATGCTTAACAAACTATCAAATGAGGGATGATAAGCAAGAAGGAAAATGCTGGATTCGGACATAACATCCAAAGTTGGAGGGTTCTAGAAGCTTTCCTTCATCCTGCCTGCACTTCCGGATGGGGAAACGATGGGCCTCGGTTGCTATGCGAATGCGAGCTTGAGAGATACGATATCAAATTTTACTGGCCAAAATTTGTTGAGTGTAACCATGTGAGGGGCAAATCTTGGCACCTTTTTTTTTTCCTGATGATGATGGAAAAAGCACAAGCGAACCCTGCCACAATTGCTTCGGTGAAAATTGTTGAACTATGGTACGGTACCTCTGCTGATCCCATACAAATTTCTACAAATACCGCCGCGAGACAAGGGTTGTGTTTCCTGATTTCTAATGATCCCCCGAGCACAGAACGTCTACTAGAACTCGGGGGTAAACATAAGTCGGACGCGCTTCCGAAATAGGCAGGGTACCCGTGTGGAAACCAGCACAAATTGGGATATATGAGTGATATCTCATGATCACTCTGGGTGAAGGAGGAAAGTCGGGGGCACACTCGGTAGACAAATGCCCTCCTAGTCAGCAGTGCAGTCCCCTTACAAGCATGCCCATAGACTTTCCAGCAAGGATTTTACCACTACTTGCATTCATGGTTTATGGCCCATCTGAATCTTAGGAAGTATTGTGCCTCCATGGGGCCACCAGGAAACAGGAATGGCTGAGCCGAACCAGCAGAGGTGGTGAAATTATCGTGATCAACATAGGGGGCAAGGTTACCCGGACCAAAAAAAAACAGGGGTAATGGTATGCCAAGCTCCAAGATAGAAGTGCGCCCATGTAGCCGAGCACTACTCTTTGAGTATGATACGAGTACAGTAACCAAAGTGGTCTGCGAGCCAATCACATTCCCTTGGCCTCCCCTCAACCCCGCTTCATCGCAAAGCATAGCACAGTAATACCGATAGTCTAATCATAACATATGGCTCGGGACAACCGAAATCCAACATTAGAGGGTTTGCGCACGGAGACATAGATGCATGGAAAACATGTTAAAATATGTTAGGCGAAATGCTTTGGACATCTGGTTGTGGGGACCTGGTCAAGGTCTATAAGAGAGCAGGGGAGGTCAGAGGAATTCTGTAGGGCAACCATCATAAAAAGAGCAAAAAGGAGTGGACAGAACCATCCAAAATAACGAAAAGCACTACAGGCATGATTGAGGACCAACAGCCTTATGCAGAGGGACAGGTGATGAGTCCAGATGCAACTGGAGTAGCTGGAAGGTTACAAGTCCAAAAATCTGAACTACAAGCCAGACAAGGTGAAAGCAGTCCAAGCAATAAGGGGGGGGGACCAATGGAATGACAAACCAACTGTGACAGGAGGTTCTGGAAAGACACCCAAGTGATTAGGCTGGATGGATTATGCAGGGCAAAGCAGTTGCAAGACTGATAGTTTTCGAGCATTTCTTAGGAGTAGGAACGGATAGGTAAGCCTTGCCTTCCAAGAGTTCTGCAATATAAGTTGTTCTATCCTGTGATACCAATCTCTTTACCAATATTAACAATTAAAGAAATATCTTACTTATCGAACAGGATCCTTATGCCAACTCGGCCTTTAAATAACTTAGGTTTTGTGTATAAGCTTATTCTTCTACATAGGTCTATTTTAAGCCAACTGCTACCATAGTCTTTATGCCCAAATTTGCTATTGCTATTAAATTGACTTTAAAGTTTGCATGCATCAATCCTCCCAGAGCATGAAAAGCCAAAATAGGATTTAACAAAAAGGGATTTTCCAACTAGACATTTGGAAAGAAATTACCCAAGTGCTATACTCATGCCAAGGTTGGGGTTGCACCCCAACTAACAATTGCTCGATGGCTCATAACTGCTGGCACTCTAAAGAGTGCCTAACAGCTCAATGCAAATTTACAGCTCAATGTAAATTTGTGGCTTGCCATAGTAAATTTGTGGCTCAGCATCACTTGGTGGCTTAACCTGGCTCTATGGCTAATAATATTTTATAGATCAACAATACTTTGTAGCTTAATAACACTCTATAGCTATATTCAATTTAGTTATAGAGTATTATAACTTTGTAGGTTAATATTATCTTAGAGTTTTGAATTAAACTACCAACTATTATAAAATTACCAAGTGTTATTGAGCAACAAAGTGGTGTTGAGGTATAAAGTATTGTTAGCCACAAAGCCAGATGAAGCCACAAAGTGATGCTGAGTCACAAATTTACTATAGCAAGCCACAAATTTACATTGAGGTGTAAATTTGCCTTGAGCTGTCAGGCACTCTTCAGAGTACACACAGTTGCGTGCCAGCGAGTAATTGTCGGTTGGGGTACAAACCCATCCTTGGCACGAGTACCATCTTTTCCAAGGTCTCTTCCGCCATTGCGAAATTCTCAAATAGCGAGACTGGGTTGAGAAAAGGTGCATTTTGTTAACTCAAAACTCAAACTTGATCTATTATGGGGTTAATACTATCAAAACAGTGGTAAAACCATACCATAGTGAATGATGGCATTAGGTCCAAGGGCCATAGAACAAGATATATGAAATATGGTTCCGGATGTCTTAACTGTTCACCAAATAGTTGGGAACTGGGGATGCCTTGGCATTTAGCCACAAATTTAAAAAGTGTGAACAGGTTCAATTCCCCTACCCAATACAGTTATTATTGATATTTTCAAGCCACAAATATTATAGTATGTCAAACATTTACATAATATGTCTTCCAAACCTATCCTTAGTCTGCCGGACAAGGCACACTATCTTCTTCAACCGCAACAGGTAACGATACGTACCGCTGGTCTTACCACTCGTCAGGTCTCGTAGCCTTACGTCGCCTTGGGAACGCAGTGTCCCCTCACTCCTAGCCCTTGCAACTGCTCCTTAGCGATACGTTCCTTAAATCACCTTTCGGTCGGTGATATAAACGGATGGTCGTAATAAGAGTAAAGTATAGATTGAACTAATAGGTAAATTATAACATAGGAAGTAACTTAGGTGGTTGCGTAAAGAGCTAGCTATCTGTGTCCATGACCCTCCTAAAATAGGCGCTCTTCCCAGAACCCTAACCCTGGTGACTTTAGTTTATGAGTCACCTCATTACTATGACTCCCGTGTAAGTCATAGTATAACAAACATCCTTTGACTTATAATTTGAGTCATAGTATACAATCCCCATAGTACCCAATTTCCATAAAACGTCATGTACGCTAATCGCGTCACATGCGTGAAACCCCTGACTCATACTTGTAGTCAGGTGCGAAAGTCTAACATCATATGACCTCACAATAGTGAGTCATGAAACCATAAACATAAATCAAACCAAACATTGTAATCATAAATGATCTCACAAATCGTGAGTCATGTGAAACATTCCATATTGCTAAGTCATGATTTGTGACAATAGCTCCTCTCTCCCATCAGCTTGAGTCCCATCAAGCTATTCACCAAGTTTCATTACTTGGTTCCCAAATCTTCTTGCGTCGCGACGGAACTTCTATAATGTTTGTTCCGTTGTGCATAACAGTTTCCTTACCATCTCCAATGTCAGGTCTGCAACCTCGATAGTTCGTTTTTGGTGCGCAATGGTGGTTTGTTGCGCTTCGAGGGTCTCCTCCTGGAGTCTAATCGTTCCTTGGGCTTCATCCAGTTGGATTTCTAAACCAGAAATCTTTCTTTGGAGGCATTTAATATCTGCCTGCGTGTATTGGATTTCGGTATCATTGTTCCGGGTTTCCTTGCCCCTCTCCAACCGTCCCCTCCTCGCTTCCTTGTGCTGAGCATCCTTCCTGCTCAGTTCTTCTCTTTTACTCCACGGCTTGGGGTAGTATCCCGCCCGGATCTTCGCATCCCGGTGGGCTCGACAATTATTTCGGTAGCACTCCCCCCAATGTCACGATTGCCTAGAAGAGCGCTAGACAGGAAGGACAGAAAAGCAGAGTAAGCCTTGCGAGGCTTACGAGGATTTCGCACACATGACTACTTTAGAGTCATGTGGGTTTTGCGCATGACGCACACTTGTGAGTCATGAGGTTATTATGAGTTGATTTCGCACACATGACTACTTTAGAGTCATGTGGGTTTTGCGCATGATGCACACTCGTGAGTCATGAGGTTATTATGAGTTGATTTCGCACACATGACCACTTTAGAGTCATGTG
>QFET01011023.1:0-27443 GCA_003316355.1 Tuber calosporum | reverse complement strand
ACCAGCTCAAACCCCTCTAGCTCCCAAGAAGCGAGTCACTACTCAGATTCTATTGAACAAGCTATGGACAAAGCAGCAGGTACTCTCGAGCTTGCAACCAATGCCATTCAAGGTTGTGAAATTGTCGTGACCTCCTCCTATCTCAGCAACCCTCAAGAGCCATCCCATGCCACAGTACTTATTGAGCGAGTTAAAGCTCAACAGTCAGGCCTTGCGGTGAGAATTAACAACTCTCTAGGAGATATGGACCAACCACTGCATCCAGATACTATCACCTACTGCTTTAAAAGAATCCATGATTCTATCACCCAATTGGAATCCCTTGCAGTCACCACCTCCGGAAATATCGCCCCCAGCAGCACACCAACTGAACCTGACCCTCAGCCCACACCAGTCCCTCCTCGACCCCCAGTCAATGAACTGGACCGATTTCTTGAATCCAATAGACACAGAGCCATGCACTGGACTGCCTGTGTCAGGGACAAATGCCAAACGCACATAAATGGAAACAATACAGGATACTTTCCCTCAGGATCTCGGGATATTCCAGGACCCTTGCCTCTCTGCTCATCCTCCAACTTTGTCTCCCCTCATCATCCCAAGCGCAGAGCGCAACACAGATGGGCTGTTCCCCCTCCCCTCCACGATGATGATAGCTACCCAGTCTTTCATACAGTTATTGATAAAGGAAAAGAAAGAGAAATACCGGATATTGACCAAGGATGGGATCTACCTACCCCAGAAGCACCCGTCTATTATGAGGACTGCTTCTTTGATCAGCCCTCCTCACAGCTTGACCTTCGCGCTTTTCAGCTTACCAACTACATGAAAGGAAAATGGTACTCCTGCATTCGAAATGCTACCCAGAATGACCCTCTGCTCGAGGTAGTTACCAAGGCTATCAACCACCCTGACTGGCTCTTATATGTTGGAGTTCTGGTCAGAAAGGGGAAGGATGACAGTAGAGACTGTCCTTATGTCCCCTATGAAGCAAGCTATCAAGGGGCTAACATCAGAAGCGAAATTGTGCGCATTACCCATGAACAAATGGCACATATGGGTTGGCAGAAATGTTTTGAATATGCTACAAGACACTTCTACTGGCTCTCCATGAGGAATGATTCAAAGACTATGTCCGCAGATGCCACCAATGCCAGCTCAACAAGTAACCTACCACTGTCCCTGAAGGATCAGTCACCCCCCTCCCTGTCCCCAGGCAGCCATTCTCGTCCCTTGCAATTGACTTTGCAGGACCCTTCCCTAGCGATTCCAAGCTTGAAGTCATCATGGTTGTCTTGGATCGATTCAGTGGCTTCACCTACCTCATACCAGTCTCCCAGATCATCACAGCTATCGAAACAGCTCACACCCTCATTGAGCGAGTCTTCTCCATTCATGGTTTCCCTACCTCCCTAATCTCTGACAGAGACACCAAGTTTACCTCACGCTTTTGGACACAGTTTATGGCGAATCTCAATGTTGATCTCAACATGGCTACAGCTAACCATCACCAGACCAATAGACAGATTGAGCGAAGAATCAGAACTGTTCGCCAATGCCTGAGGAACTATGTCAACCCTAAAGGCACCAAGTGGGTTCGCCACCTACCTCATGTCCAGACTGCAATCAATGCAGCCGCCAGCGATAGCACAGAACTCTCCCCCTTCGAAATTACCTTTGGCAGCTTACCAAACCTCCTCCACTGCGTCAGAGTTCTCCCCACCTGAGTACCAGCAGCAGACGAGATTGCTTCACAGATCATGAAAAATCAACAACTTGCCAGAGATGCACTCAAGAAGGCCAGAGCACGCCAAACCACCTCCAGCGAAAACAGAAGAAAGGATGGACCCCCAATAATCCCTAATGAAACTGAAGTTATCCTCTAGTCAGCACCCTATGTCCATGAGGTTGGACGGAATCACAAGCCTGTTGGACCATGGTTAGGACCTTTCTCAGTGAGCGAAGGACCTGACAGACACAACAACTACAAACTCATACTCCCTTCAGTGATGGCAGGAATCCACCCAAGGATCCATCGCAGCCATATTCGCATTGACCTAAGACCCAACCCCTTCGCCTTCCCAGGAACACCTGAACCCATAGCCAACGAGCCTGTCACCATCGATGCTAGTGGTCAAGAGCAATGGGAAATCGAAAAGATACTCAAAGATCGAATCTATCGCAGAAAGAGACAGTTCCTGATCCATTGGAAAGGCTATGACGAAATCGAAGCAACATGGGAACCCCTTGACAACCTAGAAGGCGCCAGCACCATAATCAGATCCTACTGGTTCGATACTTACAATGAATCTATACCTTTCAGACCCCCTTGGTCCCATGGCGAGACTTTCTCTGCCTGGACACTTCAGAAACCAGACTATGCCCCCCTCTCACCTGAGCTTGACCCTGACGGATTTTGGAAACCTCTTCAAGACTCCGACTACTCAGAATCCGATACTAGCACAACACGCTCCACCTTGGACGAATCTGAGATGGAAAGATAACTGCTTCATGGTATTGTCTTCGCTACTCAAGGGCCCATAAAGGTGTAAGGTCCTGACACCTGTGATGGATATATGTTTACTGATTAAGTTATATGTTTTGAAATTGAGTAGAATGCTCCAAAGGCGGGTTGGTCATTAAGCCCTTTAGGATATTCCTTATTGTTTTATTTAGTTTTATTTCTTTTAAGGGGAATATAACAGAATTCTACTATGTTTCTACTATTACTACGGACTTGATGTTGGTTATTACTTATTTGGATTTATACCTGATAAGCGCTACTATTTGGTTGTCCCTTCCTACTTGGGTATGACTTCCTAACTGGTTATTCTTTCCTTGTTTCGCTTATCAGTATCCCTCCTTGCTTCTACCCATTTGGGTATCGCTATCCTCCTGCTATACCTACTGGATTTGTATAGTGGTAGCGATCTCTTGTTCCTTCCTGTTTGGATTCCATTACTTGTTTTGTTAGCTCCATCCTGTCGCTTTTAACCCTCAGTTTTCGGAATATGGTTACCTTGTTATGCTTCCTCTGTTAGCATATTGTTGGACAGGATGTTTGCACGTTTGTTTAGTTTTCCTTACTATAATCTCTTGTATTTAAAGAGCCTGCAATCCCTTAAGGATTCAGACTCTCAAGCCTCACAGGACTATCATCTTTAATACTACAAGTTGAAAGGTTACTCTATTAGTTCACTACCTTTTACCTTGTCTATTGAAGACCGATCCATTGACGCTTCTCCCCCTATCCTTACAGTATCTTCAGAGTCCCTTTGGGATTCTAGATATACTTGGGAGTAGGTTACACCACTGCTGGGAATAAGAAATGAAAAACCTATAAGGCAGCTGAAAAAGCTGCCTACAAATTGAAAAAACAAGCGGAAAAAGGGAAAAAAGCCCCCACGGAAGGAAAGGTTCAGCATACAAAATGGGTTGAAGCTCATGAAGAAATTCCTAAGGACAAAATAGAAGAACTATAGAAAGCCAACCAATGCACCCGTTGCACGTTGGCCAACCATACTTGGAAGTTCTGCAGGAAACAGACCCAATTATCGGTTATAGGACAGAAAAGGGGGAATTTGGAACCCCAATATCGACGACCCCAGATAAATAAGGGGCAACTAGAACCTACGACTAGGGTCAACCAAGTCAGCCTGCCCAGGCTTTGGGAACTGGACGACATGGATGAAACCTAAAAAAGGTTTTTCAGGTACCGGCAGCGACGGCGACCAGGTACTCGGTTATGGACCCCTTACCGAAACCGAAATCAACAAGTGGGCTCGACCACTGCAAGGTCCTACTAGTAGTTATTCCGGACTTCTCCGTGGGAAACTCAAAACCAAAGCGAGAGACACGAAAAGCAATCCAGACGTACGGGAGTATCGCAGACCTAAGAATGACAGGCGAGCAAGAAGCGATTAACTTGGACAGTGGCCCGTGATAGTCCGGGAATAACTCCGGGATCCTGAAACTCATGAAGAAGAAAGCGGAGCGCCACATTTGGTGTATATCGGACCTCAGTACGGAAGACGGTCAACTAAACCCGAATCCTTACAAAAGCCCTAAATCCTTACAAGAGAAACAAGGAAGAGTGGACCGACCAGTGCTGACTAGGGACTTTTTAAGAATGACTAGGGGAAATCAGTCTAGCCTGGATTGTGAGAAGCCTTGCAGGAACGAAATATATTATAGGTCTGCTAGACAACGGAATGGTTGGAGAAAGGGAACAGGATCCCTGACCATAAGAAAAATGAAGTTGAAGAGAATGATTAACTACTGCTAACTAGTCAACAGGCTAAATGGAGTGGGGTTCATCCGTCCCTAACCTGGACTCCGGCTTTGTGTACAGGATAGGTACGATAGACTCATGGGGTAAACGAGGTGATGCGTTTAGAATACCCGGAGCCCAAATACACTGGTATAGTCAAAACGACACGAGTATGGCTCCAGTGAAGACAAAAGCGAGGGCTGAGAAGGTCAAATGGCAGGTGAATGGGAACCCCTCGGCAAGGGGTAAAGACCGCTAGTAGTGGGCTGCCCAGTACACCAAAGACAGAGATTTTAGTTTATCTGAGGAGGCTTAAATAGCCGAAACCGTGCGGGCATGGTAACAAACACCCTAAGTTACCACAACAAAAAAAATGTCCTACAAAAGACCTGCACAGGCCCCTAGCGGCCCTAATAAAGGAAATAAAATTTAAGCACCTGCCCGGCTTTGTTATTCATGCCCTGAAGGCAAAGCAACCATAGAAGCAAATGGCGTGCGGATCCCGATTCGCGATCTAGTAGACTCAGGGTCTAATATATTCCTAATTAACCAAGTGCTGGTTAAAAAGCATTGCCTACCATACCACACACGCACAAATAGCTTGGACATTTACACCTTTGAAGGAACTACAGCAGCAAATGGGGGAAAACACTACATACATCCTATTCTCTTAGAGATCTGGAACAACACACACCGATCTCACATCTCTTGCGAAATTGCCAATGCTGGCAAATATGGCCTTATCATCCCATTTACAAGGTGGCATACAGAACATCCCATAAGGCACATCGAGGATGCGCAAAAATGGATTTTTAAAGACGCGAAATGCCAAAGTCATGTTAATGATGAAGGCATAGATTTTAGGCACAAACGACTCCCAAGAGGATTACATGACTTTTCAGTGGGGACTGCATGAATCTGAACTTCCACAGGCAATTACCCCCCTGCGGCCCATGCATTTGCCCTGGGAGTCGACACTGACACCTTGTGCAGTTGATCGTTTTCTAAGAAAAACGAGAAATTGGAACACATCTTGTAACCACGTATACGTCGTCGCCGTCCGTCCGTCCGACTGGAGGCTGTCCGCAGGTTATATAGGAGGGCCTCTCTGGCTACGTCTGGGAAGTGGAACGAAGCGATTCCGTCAAGAACTCGCGGAGTTACACACAGATGAAGTTAAGAGAGCCCAGTTAGTCCTAGATGGGTATGGGTGTGCGATTGAAGTAGGCTACTCCGATACACACCAAGAGTAGGCTGACGCCACCGTGATGCCTATAAGGTCAATGAACCTATCGGAACAAGTTGATAAGGAGAGGCAGTAAAGACGAGAAGCTATTGGCCCGATCGTGAACACTAGTCATCCTGAAAGCCAGCTGCAAGAGCCGGATAAGATGGCATGAAGCAGACTCGGCCAACAACCATGCTGGCCCCTTGGAGTTCTAAGAAGTTATTGGTACTTTCCAAACTGGCCGTCCGTAGCTTAACAGCAGAAAGAAGGTTGACAACTAAGACTAAGGGGGTCCACAACTTCAGTGAAGTCGAGAGCTCTGATCATACCATTAGCTGTGCGGGGGAAGAGAAAGTTTCTGGGTCAAAGCGGCTTCGCTCTCGGATTAAGAGACGAAGGTTGGGAAGAAAATACCAGTTTATATGTAAACCAGTCGTAGTCTGCGAACACTCAGAGGCGGGATATAAATATTGAAGTGCCTCGCGAGCTTCAGCCAGCATGAAGCAACGGAGAAGAGATCTTATCAATATCATAAGTTTTACTCAAAATCTTACCCTACCAGCCTTCTTAGGCAATCTCTGTTTACAAAGAAAAGATTCATGCCTAGTTCGATTCGCTTGCCCTTAGAATCGGCTACCCTTAATAGTATATTGATCTTTCTCCTTTTTACCAAGGCTCTTTACATGACTACTGGAGACCTCCAAGTCATACCTCAGAAATCACATAAGCTCATAGCTGATGCCACACTCCTCGACGAGCTACTGCTCCAACCATGTCCTTTAAAATACACCTCCTCATTCGAAGATATACTGGAAACCTCCCTCTCGGAGATCTAATTCTATACACCTCAGGAACCCTACTGGTTCACCGACCACTTACTCATTCCTACCAAATCAGATTTCCAAGAAATCTATGAACACTTCTACGGTCCCACCTTCCTGTGGAAACCATTCCAAGACTGCGATACGTAAGAATAAGGAACCTCCAGTTCTTTCAGCTTTACCTCCCCCTTCTTCACCCCATCTCTTTGGAGACTAGGAAAACATCCAGAGTCCCAATAAAGACCAGATGGCCTGCCAATTAACTGTCGATATGGACAAAGCCATGTCAGACATAGAAGAAGTCTCCCTAGTTGGAAGCGATCATGCACCGGGGCGCTCCAGGTCTACTTTGGCGCTCCACCACCGCTCACAGCCAAGTGGAGTCAGAAAGTCAGCCCCTGGAACTCGTTCAAGCACTCCCCGTCCCCCCGACGCCAAAAAATCCAGCTATGGAAAGATTAGCAGAACGTATAGGCCTGGCAATGAGCTACTTCGACCGCACCCTGCCAGCTTTGTTTGATATGCAACATCTGGCCTACCGTGAACTATTTGGTCAAGCTCAGGATCAGGCAAACCAACTCCAGCACCATGCTCAACGGATAACCCGGGGGGAACAGATCATTGGTGAAGAGTTGAAACTGGTCAAATCAGGACTTGAAATGTTATCAACTGAAACCGCTGCACTGCAAGATGCTACCACCAAAAGGTTGGTGGCAAAGTTGCGGGTGCAGGAAGAACGGGCTGCTCACTATGAAGCAGTAAGTACCCAACTTTATGATAACATTGGGGCAACAGGACAAGAGTTGCTGGATCGAGACCGCTAGCTAGAACAGGCTTTAGCCAGGCAAGAAGCAGAACTCCTGCAAAGTCAAGTGGCCGCACATAAGGAACATGAGCGGACGAGGGAGGAGTTACGGGGACTGCACAGAGCCTTGAACAAGAACGGCATGACCGGGAGGCCTAAGTCATCAGGGAGAATGCCGCAACTGAACAACTAAATCCAATGTTGACTCCGATGAATGAAACTTTGCTACAAATACAAGTTGCGAGGAACACACCAAGTGTGTGGGAAACAGTTGCGCAACAGCCTATGGAAAAACCGGGGTTGGAGAAATGGACCACAGCCGATGGCAGAGAAGAGTTTCGGTTCATTCCCAAATGAAATAAAGGAAACGCAGTGGATCGCGGTGAAGGAAATGGAAATGGCGGAAAAGAACCACACCATCCTCCCCCGGTGAATGCACCCAACCCGGGAGATGATGACCCGGGGTCTGAAGACGGAGGTGGCGCTCACGACGAGGTGGTGAGCCATCACGAAGACCCTTACCTGGCCGTAAATTCGAATCTGAAGCAGACGCATGGGTCGAACGACTGGGGCAAGCATTGTCCAGAACCAACCGCCGACAAGGCAATCCACCGTTCAAATTCGAAAATAAGTCAACTCAGGATGTGAGAGTATGGCTACTAAATTGCGAGGACTACTTTGGGAGAAACCCCATGGCAATGGAAAAACGAATAGGAACGCATCAAGTATGCGTTAGGAAGAATGGAAGGAACCGAGGTGGCCCCCTTCGCGATAACCTATCAAAAGAAAATGACTGCGGACCTCAGATTCTTCAAACATGTGGGTTATGATTCCGGGATCACTTTCCGGGCCGAAGTTACAGAACGATTCTCGTTACTATATAAGGCACAAAAAGCCTTAGCCGAGATGCTAACGGTTACGTATACAGGGGACATAGAGAAGTATCTCCTTACCATGGAAAACCACAACATTGATGCCGAAGTATCCGGCATCGCTTGCCGAACCATAATTCAGCGGCAACTTACTATCGAGGCCATGCGTACACTATCACATGAAAATCTTGACTTGGATAGCGAATGGATCAAGGCAGTCCGCCGGGTCACCAAAGTGGAAGAATCCTTTTAGGAACAATAAGGGCTATCCACTAAAAACGACCAGGGGATAAGTGACTCCAACAAAAGAATACGGGAGGAAGAATTGAAACCCAGCAAGACTACTGCTGGAAATAAATAACGGAAAACCTATACGGCAGCAGAAAAGGCTGCCTACAAATTGAAAAAACAAGCGGGAAAAGGGAAAAAAGCCCCGGCTGAGGTAAAGGTTGAGCACACAAATTGGATTGAAGCACATAAAGTAATCCCTAAGGAAAAAATTGATCAACGAAAGAAAGCCAACCAATGCACCCATTTCACTTTAGCCAACCATACTTGGAAGTTCTGCAGGAAACAAACCCAAGCATTAGTTATAGGGCAGAAAAGGGGAAATTTCAAACCCCAATATCGACAACCCCAGATAACAAAGCGGTAATTAGAACCTGCGACAAGGGTAAACCAAGTCAACCAGTCCAGGATTTGGGAACTGGACAATATGGATGAATCGTAAAAAAGGTTTTCAGGCACCGGCAGCGAAGGCAACCGGGTACTCAGTTAGGGACCACTTACGAAAACCGAATTCAACAAGGGGACTCGACCTCTGCAAGGTCCGACTAGCAGGTAGTCCCCGCTTCTCCGTGGGAAACTCAAAACCAAAGCGAGAGTCACGAAAAGCAATCCAGACCTAGGGGAGTATCGCAGACCGAAGAATGACGGGCGATCAAGAAGCTATCAACTTGGACGGCTGCTCGTGGTAGTCCTGGACTAACTCAAGGAACCTGAAACTCAAAAAGAAGAAAGCGGAGTGCCACATTTGGTGTATATCGGAGCTCAGTACGGAAGACGGTCGACTAAACCCGCATCCTTATGAAGCCCTAATCCTTACGAGAGATCCAAGGAAGAGTGGACAGACCAGCGGTGACTAGCAACTTCTTAAGAATGACAAGGGGAAACTAGTATAGCCTGGATCGTGAGAAGCCTTCAAGGATAAATTATATTACCGGTTGGCTGGACAAAGGAATAGTTGGAGAAACGGAACAGGATGCCGGACACCAAGAAAAATGAAGTGGAAGAGAATGAGTAACTACGGCCACCAGGTCTACACGCTAAATGGAGCGGGATTAATCCGTCCCGAACCTGGACTCCGGCTTTGTGGACAGGATAGGCACGTTACTCTCATGTGATAAAACGCGGGGATGCGTGAAGAATCCCTGGAGCCCAACTGTGCTGATATAGTCAAAACGATACGAGTTCGGCTCCAGTGAAGACAAAAGTTTAGGGTGAGAAGGGCTAATGGCAGGTGTATGGGAACCCTTCGGCAAGGGGTAAAGACCACTAGTAGTGGGCTGCCCAGTCCAGCAAAGACAGAAATTTTAGTTTGTCTAAAGATGCTTAAATAGGCGAAACCATGAGGGCATGGTAACTAACACCCTAAGTTACCACAACAACGAAAATATCCCCCAAAAGACCTGCACAGGCCCCAAGCGGCCCAAATAAAAGAAATAAAATAGAAGGCCCTGCCAAGTCTTATTATTCATGCCCAGAAAGCAAAGGAACCATAGAAGCAAATGGAGAACGGATCCCGATTCTCGTTCTTCTAGACTCTGGGTCTAATATATTCCTAATTAACCAAGAGATGGTTAATAAACATCGCCTACCATACCACACACGTACAAATAGCTGGGACATTTACACCTTTGAAGGAACCAGAGCAGTAAATGGGGGAAAACACTACACACAACCTATTCTCTTTGAGATTAGGAACAACGCACATCGATCTCACATATCTTGCGAAATTGCCAATGCTGGCAAATATGACTTTATCCTCCCATTTGGATGGTGGCATACAGAACATCCCATAAGGCACATCGAGGATGCGAAAAAATGGACATTTAAAAATCAGAAATGCCAAAGTCATGTTAATGATAAAGGCTTAGACTAGACATTTGAATGGGACGAGACCATAGCATACGACCCCGAAGCACGATACATTGGAAGAATCGAAATAGCACCCACTCCAGAGTCAAAAGAAATTCTGCCAATACCCTAGGAATACCATGAAAACAAGAGGGTTTACGCAACAGAAACGGCAGAGAAACTAGACGGACGAAGAACGTTTGACCACGCCATTGACTTGATACCTGGTACAGTACTGCCATTGGGCCCGATATATCCTATGTCAGCCCACCAGCTGGATTTGCTTAGCAAATACCTCCAGAAAATGCTGGATCAGGAGAAAATTGTGGAAAGCAAATATCCATCGGGGGCTCCAATTTTTTTTGTCCCTAAACCTGACGGTTGAATGAGGCTATGTGTGGACTACCGACAGTTAAATAAGCTAACGGCGCCCAACAAATACCCGCTACCCCTAATGAGCGAGCTCTGTGACTGGGTGGCTGGGGCCCAATTATTCAATAAGCTAGACTTGAAAGAAGGCTATCACCTCCTAAGGATAAAGGAAAGCGAAGAGTTGAAAACTGCATTCCGGACACGATACGGCCACTTTGAATATAAAGTAAGACCATTCAGGCTGGTAAACGCACCGGCCACATTCCAGCCCATGATGAATAAAATTCTACGTGACTTTTTAGATCATGGAATGGGGGTCTACCTAGACGACATCCTAATTTACTCCAAAACAGATACAGAAAAGGTCGACGTGGTCAAAACAGTACTCTCCCGCTTGGAAGGCTATGATCTAGCGGTATCAAACACCAAGTCAGTGTTTCATGTCGATACGGTGGAATTTTTAGGGTATATTGTGGCAATTGATGGAGTAACCATGAGAGAAAGAAAGGTCGAAAGCATAAAAAATTGGAAGGCAACAAGGTCGGTCAAGGAGGTGCAAATCTTCTTTGGTTTTGCCAATTTTTACCGACGTTTCATTAAGGATTTCTCCAAAATCTGCAAACCAATAAATGAAACATTGAAGGGCGACCTCACAAAATTCAGCTGTGCGCCGGAACTAGACCATGCGTTAGAAGAACTTAAGAAAAGATTCATTTCCGCCCCCATACTCTGTCATTTCTACCCTGACTGAGAAACAATTGTGGAAACAGATGCTAGGGATTTTGCGCTAGGCTATGTCCTCTCACAGTTTAAGGACAAAAAGCTATATCCGGTGGCATTCCACTCACGGAATCTGAGCCCCGCAGAGCGAAATTATGAGATGCATGATAAGGAACTATTGGCGCTTGTGGAAGCATTTAAAGAATGAAACAGTACCTGGTCAGAACAGAATAACCAGAGACTGTTTACACTGATCACCAGAATCTACAGAACCTCCTTACAACTAAGGTATGGAATCCACGGCAAATACGATGGGCTCTGCAACTAGCATACTATAATTTCAAGATTGTCTACAGACCGGGAAAACAAGGCGGAAAACCAGAACCACTCAGCCTACGTCAGCTGTACCGTCCTGAGGAGGGAGCTGCGCATAGCGAACAGTCAATACTCAAGCCTTCTCCCTTCCTAATCACACTGGTGCACTTAAATCAGCCATAAAAAGAGGAAAGAATAAATGGCACAAAGTCTCCTGATTTCTTGCGAATAAAATTCCAAACTCCAAAAGCACGAATGCCTACAAAAGGGTTTCGACTAGGAGCCGCACACGACATGTACGCACTAGAAGACTTTATAATTCCAGCCAAGGGACAATGGTTCATGGAAACTGGAATTTCCGTCGGATTACCAAAAGGAAAATATGCAAGGTTAGCAGCACGGAGTGGAATGGCCGCCAAATTTGGGATCAGCATTGGCGCAGGAGTAATCGACGCTGATTACACTGGAGAAGTCAAGGTTATCATAATGAATCTTGGAAACTAGGCTTGCCATGTTCGCAAAGGAGACCGAATGGCACAAATCATCCTTGCGAACATACACATGGCCGAAACAATTGAAGTTGACGGACTACCAGAAACTGCAAGTGGCAGAGGCGGATTCGTAAGCACGGCTGTATCAGCCTGGCGATCACTGCAACAAAGACCCTGGTAGTGGTTGCATACTTGCAAGCGGACCCGGCCGAAAATGAGTTTGTTGATGAAACGGACCATCAAGCAAGACAAGACAAAGTGATACACCTAATGACTAAAGCTATAATGTCCTAGGTCGATATGAGGAAATATGACCAAACATTAAGAAAAAACCATCTAAGAGGCAGGCCAGAGCGACCAAGACTGGCAGGAACACAAGCAAGATTTGGAAATGTTAACCATTGAGGGCAAACCATTACCAAGTTACTAGGCAGTAACTGAAGGACTGATATACTATAAGAATGGCTTATACATTCCACACAAAGAACAGCTGCAGACAACTATAGTCAAAGGTTGCCACGACTCCAAGGTAGCTGGACACTTTGGACAGGAGAAGACCCTAGAAATAGTTACCAGAGACTTTTATTGGAGAGGGATATAAATATCGAAGTGCCTCCTGAGCTT
This sequence comes from Tuber calosporum, assembly GCA_003316355.1. NCBI lineage: Eukaryota > Fungi > Ascomycota > Pezizomycetes > Pezizales > Tuberaceae > Tuber > Tuber calosporum. The sequence continues at coordinate 14,789 of QFET01011023.1, read as the reverse complement.
TAGCTATCATCAAGCAACGGAGCAGAGATTTTATCAATATCATAAGTTTTAGTCAAGAATCTTTCCCTACGACCTTCCTGGACAATCTCCGTTTATGAAGAAAGATCTAAGTCTAGTCCGATTCGCTTGCCCTTATAATTGGCTACCCTTAACACCGTCGCTGATACTCCTGTATAAATTAACACCTCTATCCTGCACCACTTTTTCCCGCGCAAGCCTCCTATTCCTTCGACCTCCTTCCTACGCTATAATAGCCAAGCTACTCCCCTCCTCTCAGAAGAAATTTTCCCTGCACTTAGGAAGTCCTCCAATACCTCCGCCCCTGGACAAGACCAGATCCTCTACGGAGTCTGGAAGAGGGTCCACTCTACCAACTCCTCCATCCTTCGCGACTTTAATGGGTAGCTGATTCTCAGGGCAAGCGAATCGGACTAGGCTTAAATCTTTCGGCGTAACAGGAGATTGTCTAGGAAGGCTCGTAGGTAAAGATTTTTGAGTAAAACTTATGATATTGATAAGATCTCTTCTCCGGTGTTTGATGATGGCTAAAGCTTGGGAGGAACTTCGATATTTATATCCCGTGTCTGAGTGTTCGCGGACTACAACAGAGTTACATATAAACTGGTATTTTCTTCCCAACCTTCGTCTCTTGATCCAGAGCGAACCCTGTTTTACCCTGAAACTTTCTCTTCCCCCATACAGCTAATGGCATGATCAGAGCTCCCGTCTTCTCTGTGGCTGTGAACCCTCATAGTCTGAGTTGTCAACCTTCTTTTGGCTGTCAAGATATGGCTGCCTAGTTTGGAACGTACCAATAACTTCTTAGAACTCCGAGGAGCCAGCTTGGTTGTTGGCCGAATCTTCTTCGTGCCATCTTATCCGGCTCTGTGTTAGGCACAGGTGTCTGAGGTACTGAATTCAGTAGTGCAATCAAACGAATTATGCACTGAAAAACCTACTCGTACCCCTCCGGCCCCGTTGTTGGGCCCGAACGTCACCTGTTACACCTACGGCACCTACTGCAAAAACGTCCCCTCACCAAAAATTCATAAATTGGTGCCCCCCTCAGAACACCATATAGGTCGGCGCCGTCCACCCTACCGGATGCCCTTCGCAGGGTATATGAAGAGGGAGACTCGACCGAGCCAATGCGACTGGAATCAAGTGCATCGGACCAGTGTCCGCAGAGTTATGACCATTCCCGTTTAACCTTCACTGGGGGTTGTCAAGGGTGACGGGACGCTCCTAACGAAATTGAGCATATGTTAAGTGGGTTCCAGGGACACAGTGAGAACACACTTAGACCCTGATTGCAAGCCTAGAAAGGTCCTTAAACCTATCGGAACAAGTCGATGAGGAGAGGCAGAGCCAAAACAATATGGTATTGGACCAATCGTGAGCTCCAGTCATCCTGAAAGCTGTGCGCAAGCTTCCCGTATTATCGGGAGGAAGCAGATTGGTCGAAAACCATGCTGGCGACTGGGTGGTCTAAGAAACCATTGGTAGATTCCATCATGGACTCCCTGGTTTAAAGGGCGGAAGAAGGAACAGCGTCTTAGACTGATAAGGGTACCACACCGTGTGAGAAAGCTGACCTCTGATATGTCCATGAGTGTTACAAACCTATCCTTAGTCTGCTGGACAAGGCACACTATCTTCTTCAACTGCAACAGGTAACGATACGTACCGCTCGTCTTACCGCTCTTTCAGTCTCGTATCCTTATGTCGCCTAGGGAATGCTGAGTCCTTCCACTCCTAGCCCATGCGACTGCTCCTTAGCGATACGTTTCTTGAATCACCTTACGGTCGGTGATATAAACGGATGGTCGTAGTAAGAGGAGAGGATAGATTGAACTAATAGGTAAAGTATTGCATAGGAAATAACTTAGGTGGTTGCGTGAAGAGCTAGCTATCTGTGTCTGTGACCCTCCTTATATAGGCGCTCTTCCCACAACCCTAACCCTGCTGACTTTACTATGAGTCACCTATTTACTATGACTGCCGTCTGAGTCATAGTATAACAAACATCTTATGACTCACAATTTGAGTCATAGTATACAATCCCCATAGTATCCAATTTCCATAAAGGTCATGTGCGCTTAATCGCGTCACATGCATGAAACCCCTGGCTCATACTTGTAGTCTGGTGCGAAAGTCTAAACATCATATGACCTCACAATCGTGAGTCTTGAAATCATAAACATAAATCAAATCCAACATTCATAATCATAAATGATCTCACAAATCGTGAGTCATGTTAAATATTCCATATTGCCAAGTGACGATATGTAACAATAGCTCCTCTCTCCTCTCAGCTTGAGTCCCATCAAGCTACTCACCAAGTGTCATAACCTGGTTCCCAAATATTCTCGCATCGTGACGGAACTTCTGTAAAATTTGTTCCGTTGTGCGTAACTGTTTCCTGATCATCTCCAATGTCAGGTCTGCCACCTCGATAGTTCGCTTTTGGTGCACAATGTTGGCTTGTTGCGCTTCGAGGGTCTCCTCCTGGAGTCTGATCGTTCCTTGGGCCTCATCCAGTTGGATTTCTAAACCCGAAAATTTTCTTTGGAGGCATTCAATATCTACCTGCGTGTGTTGGCTTTCAGTATCGTTGTTGCGGGTTTCCTCGCCCCTCTCCAACCGTCCCCTCCTGGATTCCGTCCGGTGAGCATCCTTCCTGCTCAGTTCTTCTCTTTTACCCCACGCCTTGGGGTAGTATCCCGCCCTGATCTTCGCATCCCGGTGGGCTCGACAATTATTTTCGTAGCACTCCTCCCATCTCGTCTCCGCATGTGGTTGTTTTGGCCAGTAAGTGGCCCCTTCCTTGTCTTCTCTATGGACGTTGCAATGATCGTCATAGCATGCCGTCCAGCTCATCGCGTGGTGTTCTGATGCCCTTTGCCGGTCCCCTACCGTTGCATATCCTGGGCTAGTTGGAGTGATTTCTCGCATTGGGTCTCCCCAACCTTCGTTTGTTGCTTCTTGTTTGATTTCTTCCCAGCCTTGGTTTATCGGGGTATCGTTCATGGAAGTGTTTGATTGCATTTTCCGCGTGTTCGAAGTTTTCCGCTGGGTACTAAAATTTTTCGTTATCAGGAGAATATCCTGTCCACTTCGCTCGATATTGAAGTCTTGCGTAGTGTAGTCGTGAATCGACTATTTCTTCAAGTTCGTATTCTGTTTCGCCTTCGATTTCGATTGGTGGTGGTAGTGACTAGATCTGTGATAGTAAATTTTGGTCTTGGTAAGGTTCGAGAAGTGAGATGTAGATGGTGTTGTATATTCTCATCGATGGGGGAAATTCCAGCTTATATGCACTGTTCCCCACTCTTGCCAAGGTTTTGAATGGCCCCATCTTTCTGTAATCGAGTTTCTTGTATAGCCTTGTGGTCCTTACATTCCTTGGTAGGAACCATACCATATCTCTTGATTTCAAATTCGGATCGGGTTTTCTGTGTTGATCGTAATTTTCTTTCTGTTGAAGTTGTGCTGCAACCATTTCCTCGCATATGGTATCGTGCCATTGGTTCATTTCGTTCGCCGGAATCTTCCGATCCGGTATCAGATGACCACTTGTGTCATGTTTCGGGTTCTGTCCGTAGTTTGCAAAAAAGGGTGTTCTCTTAATTGTTTCTTGTTGTCCGTTATTGTATGCGAATTCCGCAAAAGGTAATAGTTCGTTCCAATTATCCTGTTGATAATTGACGTATGCCCTCAGGTATTGTTCCAGGATAGCATTAGTTCTTTCTGTCTGTCAATCTGTTTGCGGATGTTAAGCCGTGCTCAGTTTTCTTTGGATTCCCAACCTCAGGGCCGTTTCCTTCCATAGGGCCGAGGTGAACAGTGTCCCCCTATCCGTGATGATATCTTGCGGTAGTCCGTGTAACCTCAAGATTTCTTTTGCAAAGTTTCCGCGAATTGTTTTGTTGTCATATCTTTCCTGCTTGGAACAAAATGACTCATTTTTGTCAGTCTGTTGATGACTACCAAGATGGCATCATAGCCGTCCGATTCTGGTAAATCTGTGACAAAATCCATCGAAATCGACTTCTATGGCTTATCGGGTGCTTAGTTTGATTGTTGTTGGCCATACGGAGCATGTCGGGATGATTTCGTTCTTTGACAAAAGTCACAGTTCTTGACATATATCTTGATCGTTTCCCGCATTCCTGGCCAGTAGAAACTGCGACTAATGAGTTCCGTGGTCTTTGCTGTCCCTCCATGTCCTGCTTGTAGAATATCGTGATTTTTTCTGATAAGGTCTGTCCTTACCTTCTCTTCTTCTGGTACCTAAATCTTGTTCTGGTACCATAGGCAGTCATCCTTCCATTGGCATAGCCCCAAGGCTACATCCTTCATTTCTTTGGTTCCTTGTTCGGGTGCTTTCCTTATCTCTTGTATGTGTGGGTCCCTTCCACGCTGTTCCTTAAGATTTCTCATCTCTTCACCGGGAAAGCTAATCGTATCCATTTCCTGTATCCTTATCTCCTCAAAGTATTTTTCTTGTGGTAATAGGATCCTTTGTTTCTGTTTGATCCTGTCGTCATCTTCTTCTGGTGCCTCTTGACATCTTCTTGTCAATGCGTCTGGCTTGCCGCTTTCCTTTCCTGGCCGATATTCGATTCGTATATTGTATTGGCTTAACTTCTCACTCCACCGGATCTGTAGTTCATTGAGGTCTTTTGTTGTTGTGAAAGGGACCAGATTCTTATAGTCAGTGAGGATCCTTGTCTTGTGATGGCTTCCCAACACATATCTTCTCCATTCAGGGAGTGCCTGAACTATGGCCAGAAGTTCTTGGTCGTGAATATCGTAGTTGCATTCCGCATTCATCATTGTTTTTGATCGGAATGCCACGGGTCGCCATTTCTCGTCTTCGCACTGTTGCGATAGAATTCCAGAACAGACATACTTCGATGTATATGTTTCAATCATAATCGGTCTTTCCGGATTGTAATGGGTAAGTACCGATGCAGACGTTAATTTTTTGTCTCATTGTATTGAACGCCTCGCTTTCTGCTGTACCCCACTCCCATTTTGCATTTTTCTTTGTCAGATTGTATAGAGGTTTTGCTGTCCTGCTAAACCCCTTAATGAATCTTCGGTAAAAGTTGCAGAATCCCATGACTCTTTAGATATCGGTTTTGTTCTTTGAAATTGCCCATTCCCATATGGCTGCCGACTTGATAGGATCCATCCGGACCCCTTCTTGGTCAATAAGAAATCCTAAGTATTCCACCTCTGTCTTGTGGAATTCACACTTAGTTGGCTTGATTCTCATTCCGGATTTTCCAATCGCTTCCAGGATTTTTCCCACGTCTTTCTGGTGCTGCTCCATTGTTTCTGAGTACACCAGTACGTCATCCAAATATTCTATGCAGCATATGTCCAAGAATCGGGGTAACGTTTGAATGATCCATCTCTGGAATGTTGCCGGTGTATTGGTCAAGCCGAATGGTATTACCAAATATTCGTAAGTTCCGTATCGTGTCGCGATTGTAGTTTTCCATTCGTCTCCTTTCTTGATCCGCACATTGTAATATGCATCTTTAATATCCAGCTTTGTAAAGTATCGGGTGCTATTTAGCCTATCCAAGGCTTCACCGATGAGTGGCAGCGGGTACCGATCTTTTTTCGTGACTTCATTAAGTCCTCTGTAATCCACGCATAGTCGTAATTTTCCGTCCTTCTTGTTGACGAAAAGGATGGGTGCTCCTGTGTCCGCGAAGGAGTCTCGTATCCATCCCCGTTCTAGATTCTGTTTCAAATAGCTTCTCAATTCTTCCAATTCCGCCGCTCCTAGTGGATACAACCTTTTTGCTAGGATTGTCTTTCCCTTTTCAAGGTTAATTTCGTGGTCCACTCCTTTTCTGTAAGGCGGTAACGTGGTTTTTTCTATCTCTCCGAAGAGATCCAGGTATTGGTGATATACCTCTGGTATCATTTGTTCCAAGGGTTTTTTCCCATGATACCTTTTGGCCTTAATAGCCAGTTCGGTACTGATATTCATTGCCTTCAAATCGCATTGGCCGTCCTCCTGGTTCCACTTTAGAATGCCTGTGATCTCTCCTCTTCTGTAGAACTTCCCAAAGGCTTGGTCCGAGATCTCGCAGATCTCTATTCGTTCCAGGTCCTTTTGTGTTACTTCCCGGGTACCTTCTTATTCGTTTCTGTCCCCGTCTCTTTAGTGGTCTGTACTTCCGAATCCTTTGTCTTCTCGTTCAGTCTTTGCAAGTACTTCGACTTCCCTGCATTCCCCGTCCAGGTATCTTTCACATATCTGTTGTGCTATCCTGTCACCGGAGGTGACTGTATAGTCTTCGTCCCCGAGGTTCACCATTACTACCTTCTGTTTACATGTATAATCCGCATCTATTACACCAGCGTTGGTTGTCAGCCTGTTCTTGACTGCTAACCCGCTTCGTGGTGCAATGCGCCCATAACTGTCCTGTGGTAATCCGCTGCCTATTCCGGTTCGGATTACCTCTTGCCCTTTGGCTCGTATCATTGCTCTTTCGCTAGCGTAGAGGTCATGTCCTGCCGCCCTCACTGAGCCTCTCGTAGGCATCGTTGCCTTTATAGTCAATCTTTTGACTAGGATCTGTTTATCCGTTTTTGCCTAAACCGTTGAGAACTTCATATCTAAGTTCTCTTCCAGGGCTTCCGCTTCCGGGACTGTAAAGACCCTCAGTGACTCTTTTAAACACCAGGTTGTGCATCTCTCACTATCAAACATGATGGTCCCCTTTCCCCAATCAATTGAGGTGCTATGTTCTCTCGACCATGGCATTCCAAGAACTGCTTCATGGTTTTGTAAATTTGCCACTTGTAAGGTAATCATTTCCCTATGGCTACAAATGTCCATAGGTACTGTCGTCGTATGAGTAACTGGACCCATCGTGCTGAGTTTGCCGTCCGCTAGGTAAATCTCTCGTTATTGTCTGGCTTTCACCATAGGCATGCCGTACTTTTCGCATACATCCTTACCAATAAAGTCCTCAGTCGCTCCTAAGTCAATCATTCCATTGATACTGATAATTTTGTCCCTGCCATGTAGTTCCATTTTTACCATGACATGGTCGTTTTCGTGTTCCAGTGATTCCGTGTTGTTTAGTGCCGCGTAGAAGTTTCGTAACTGGATGGGTTTCTTATTCCCCTTGTCCCTCTGACCATCACTTACTGGGGACCGTCGTCTTTTTCCTCTTCGTTCTTTTCGGTTTCGAGATCCATTTCGCGGATCGCTGTTCTTTGTTTCCATTGTGCGTTCTGAACCGTACTGACTGTTCTTGCCGGGTATTCTTTTTCGTCTTTTGGGTTGGTGCAGTTTCTCATCATGTGTCCTAGCTTCGCACATGCCATACACAAATTGTTGTTTCTTCTCCGCCAGTATTCAGTCTTGGATATGTTAATAGCTTGTCTTCGCCTTGTTGCATCTAGGTCCATTGAATCTCCTTGAGACTGCTGTATCCGTTGGGTCTTGAAGGTGCCGTCATAGTTTCTAGAGTCTTCGTATGTTTTGGTCTTTGATCTTCCTTGCACATGTTTGATAACGTCCAAGCGGTTTTCTTGATTAATGGCCCACACCGCCATTTCTTCAGTCGTCGTGAAGTCTTGAGCCCTCATGGCCCTGGCGTTCTGGATTTCTTCGTGTAGGCCCCTTAGAAACACCCTTCCCAAGGTTGCTTCGTCGTATTCTGCCTCTGTTACCAATAGTCGTAACTCGTTCCAGAAATCCGTCACATTCCGGCTCCCTTGCTTGATTTTCTCGATTTTATTTCTTGCCATTTCCCTAGCATCCACATCGCCGAATTGGATGCGTAGAGTGGCTTGAAATTCTGCCCAGGTATTGAATGTGGCTGGAGTCTTTCCTTCCACATATGGAGTAATCCATTTGCCTCCGGATTCTCTCAGTAGGGATTTGGCGAAGTCCACTTTTAATCTGACTTCGTTTTCTCCCCATCCTAGTACTGTGTAGTACATTGCAAGTTGGACTAGCCATGCTCGCAGTTTGGTACGGTCACCTGTAAATGTATCCGGGGTTTTGATTTTCGGCCTTCGTACCTTCTGTTCTTGCGGATTTTCCTGAACCGTTCTGATCAACTCTTGGAGTTGTTCTCTCGTGAGAGTTATCATATCCGCTGGTCCTGCTACCCCCGACATTCTGTGTATTCGGGATGCCCCTGAGCTTACTGATCCTCATCTTGATCTTGCTTCTGGGGTGACCGGACTTGGGGGCCTTTGGGATCCATCTCGTGATATCTCGCTTAAGGCTTGTCCAAGTTCTGCTTGTAATCCAAGGAAAGTCTGTGGATCGTTGAAGTCTGGTACTTCTGTATCTGTAGGTGAATCCGTTTTGTATTCGTTAAGTATCGCAAAAGACGCAACCAAATGTTACAAACCTATCCTTAGTCTGCCGTACAAGGCACACTATCTTCTTGAACTGCAACAGGTAACGAAACGTACCGCTCGTCTTACCGCTCTTTCGGTCTCGCAGCCTTATGTCGCCTAGGGAACGCTGAGTACTTCCACTCCTAGCCCGTGCGACTGCTCCTTAGCCATACGTTTCTTGAATCACCTTTCGGTCGGTGATATAAACGGATGGTCGTAGTAAGAGGAGAGTATAAATTGAACTAATAGGTAAAGTATAGCATAGGAAATAACTTATGTGGTTACGTGAAGAGCTAGCTATCTGTGTCTGTGACCCTCCTTATATAGGCCCTCTTCCCACAACCCTAACCCTGGTGACTTTACTATGAGTCACCTCTTTACTATGACTGCCGTCTGAGTCATAGTATAACAAACATCTATGACTCACAATTTGAGTCATAGTATACAATACCCATAGTATCCAATTTCCATAATGGTCATGTGCGCTTAATCGCGTCACATGCGTGAAACCCCTGACTCATACTTGTAGTCAGGTGCGTAAGTCATATAATCATATGACTTTACAATCATGAGTCATGAAATCATAAACATAAATCAAATCAAACATTCATAATCATAAATGATTTCATAAATCGTGAGTCATGTGAAACATTCCATATTGCCAAGTCACGATTTGTAACAAAGAGCCCGGTGGGGATCCATATTCTGAGGGTTAAATCGCCTTCGCACTTGGATCATCAAAGATAGTTTGTGAGAGAAAGTACATAGTTGTATAGAAAATAGTTGTAGTCCGCAATCACACAAACCAGGGATATAAAAATCGAAGTGCCTCACGAGCATAAGCAATCATCAAGCAACGGAGATGAGATCTTATCAATATCATAAGTTTTGACCCAAAAATCTTTACCTATGTGCCTTCCTAGACAATCCCCGTTTACGAAGAAAGATTAAAGCCTAGTTCGATTCGCTTACCCCTAGAATCGACTACCTTGAACAGTATATTGATATTTCTCCTTGATACCAAGGCTCTTTACATGACTACTTGTGTTAGGCACATAACTCCCATGAGGGCCCAAAGGAGCAGCTAGAGAGCTCTGGGCTTGAAACTCCATAGACTAATACCCCCCTCCGGCCCCGACGTTGGCCCCGGACGATAGCACTTACGCCTTGTGCAGTTGCTCACAATCATAGAAAGAAGAAATATTGGAGCACTTCTTGTAACACCGTATACGTCGTCGCCGTCCGTCCGTGCGGGTCCTGTCCGCAGGGTATATAAGAGGGCATCTCTGGCTACACCTGGGAAAAGGAACCAAGCGATTCCGTCAAGAACCCGCGTAGTTACATCCCTTTGAAGTCAAGAGACCAAACCAATGTCCGGAAGCCTAGGAGGGAGTGGTATACGGACTATTCAGTAGAGAATAGTACAGAAGCCCAAAAGAATGCCTATCATAGGCAAGCAAGCCTATCGGAAGATGTTGATAAGGAGAGGCAGTCCAGCATGAATTGGTATTGGACCGAGCGTTTAAGACTAGTCATCCTGAAAGCCAGCTGCAAGACGGGGGGAACCGGAACGAAGCCATATTGGTCGACAACCAAGCTGGCCCCTTGGTGTTCTAAGAAACTATTGGCAAGTTCCGAACTGGACGGCTATAGTTTGAACAACAGGACGACGGCTGTTATCTCTTGCCGAGAAGGGTGAAACACCCTCGGAGAAAGAAGATCTCTGATCACGCCATTAGCTGTGCGGGGAAGAAAACTTTTATGGTCAAATGGGGTTCTCTCTTGGGTTTTGCTGGAAAGGTTTGTTAGAAGATACATAGTTGTATGGAGAATAAATGTAGTCCGCGAACACTCAGACGCGGGATATAAATATCGAACTGCCTCCCGAGCTTTACATATAAAAAAGCAATGGAAAAGAGATCTTATAAATATCATACGTTCTACCTTGAAATCTTGAGCCTTCCTAGACAATCTCCGTCTACGACTTGATTTCTTAAGCCTAGCCTGATTCGCTTGACCTTAGAATCGGCTACCCTTAACACTATATTGCCATGTCTCCTTGTTACCAAGGCTCAATACATGACTATCAGTTACCTCGAAGTCATACCACTGGAATCACACAAGCTTATAGCTGATTCCACCCTCCTCGACCAGAACCTCTTGGAACCTCGTCCAAAAAACTTTATCTCCTCAATCGGAAATATCCTATACGACTCCCTTCCAGAGATCGAATTTCTACCAAACCCCTACGAACCCTCCTGGTTCACTGACCCTAAACTTATTCCGACCGAGCAAGATTTCTACGAAATCTACAAGTACTTTTACGGGCCATCCTTGCTGTGGCATCCACTATTCGATTACAACAGTGAGGAAGTGTCCTTAGTTGGTAGCGACCATGCTCCAGGACGATCCAGGTCACCAATGGAACTCCGCCATCTGACACAACCTAGTGGAGTTAGGTCGTGAGCCCCCCCACTCGCTCACACACCCCCCTACCGGCTGATGCCAGAAATCCAGTGTTGGAAAAACAGCCAGAACGCATAGTACAAACAATGGGATTCTTCGATCGTACCCTACTGGAATCGCAAGACATCAACCACTTGGCCTATGTTGAGTTGTCTACCCAGGGCCAGGCCCAGGCAGAACAACTCCAGCATCAAATGGAGCGGATTAAGAGTGGAGAACAGATTATTGGGGAAGAATTAAATCAGATGCAGATCGGATTGGAGTTGCTAGCTGGGAAAACACAGGCTCTACAGGGAGCCACCACTAGGAAACTAGAGGAATAATTGCTTGCTCAGGAAGAGAGAGCCACGCGTCATGAAGAAGCAAGTACTCAACTTCAGGCTAACATCGGGACTACAGGGCAAGAATCCCTGGAACGCGACAGATGCTAGGAAGCTGCTCTGGCACAGCAAAAACAAGAACTACTGCAAAGGCAGATCACAGCTCAGGAAGAGCAAACCCAGATGCATGAGGGACTAAGGGCTCTTCATACAAGATTAGAAAATGAAAGAGTACAGAGGGAAACCTACGTTGCTCGGCAAAATGAAGTAACCGACCAACTGACGAAAATGTTGACTCGGATGAATGAAAGGTTGGTGCAACTACAAGTTGCGAGGAACCCAGCAAGCGTGAGGGAAACAGTAGCACCACAGCCGGTGGAAAATCCGGGATTGGAAAAAAGGACCACGGCTGATGGAAGGGAGGAATTCCGATTTATCCCATCCCGCGACAAAGGAAAGGTAGTCGACCGGGGTGATGATAACGGAAATGGTGGAAAAGGACCACCACCACCAGCACCGGCGAATGCTCCTGACCCTGACGACGATGACCAAGGCTCTAAAGATGGTGGAGGCCCTTCTCGATGAGGTGGTGAGCCATCACTACGGCCCCTACCTGGTCGAAAATTCGAATCCGAGGCAGACGCATGGGTAGATCAGCTAGGGCAAGCACTAGCCCGAACCAGTAGGCGGCAGGCGGACCCACCATTCAAGTTTGAAAATAAGCCTACTCAGGATGTACGAGTATGGTTACTAAATTGTGAGGATTATTTTGGAAGGAACCTATGGCAATGGGCGGATAATGAAGAACGCATTAAGTATGCATTAGGAAGAATGGGAGGAAGCGAGGTGGCCCCATTTGCGGTAACCTAACGAAAGAAAATAACGCGGGACCTCATCTTCCCAAAACATGAGGGTTATGATTTCTAGGTTACCTTCAGGGGCGAAGTTATCGAACCATACTCGGTCCTCCACAAGGCGCAAAAAGCCTTAGCTGAGATGGAAAAGGTCAGGTACACAGGAGATATAGAGAAGTATCTCCTTACCATGGAAAACCATAACATCGAGGCAGAAGTGTCAGGAATCGCTAGGAGAACTCTAATTCAGCGGCAACTGCCAATTGAAGCCATGCGTACGCTATCCCATGAAAATCATGACCTGGATAGCGAATGGATCAAGGCAGTCCGCAGGGTTACCGAGGCGGAGGAATCATTCAAAGAGCAGCAAGGCCTATTCCGCAAGAACGAACAAGGGAAAAGTGACCCTCAGCAAAGAAAACGGGAGGAAGAAACTAAGTCCAGCAAGACCACTGCTGGAAATAAAAAACGGAAACACTATATGATGGAGGAAAAAGCTGTATACAAATTGAAAAAACAAGCGGAGAAAGGGAAAAAAGCCCCCGCTGAAGGAAAGGTTGAGCATACAAATTGGATTGAAGCTCATAAGGGAATACCTAAAGAAAAAATAGAAGATCGGAAAAAGGCAAATCAATACATACGATGCACATTGGCTAACCATACTTGGATGTACTGCAGGAAGCAGGCAAAGTATCGGTTATTGGTCAACAGGGGGAATTCAAAGAACCCCATTACGAAGACCCCAGGCTACAAACAGGCCCAAGGGGCAAATAACACCCGCACCACGGGTGAACCAAGTCAACCGGCCCACAATTTGGGTACTGGACAACATGGACGAAACTTAAGGAGTTTCAAGGCACTGGCAGCAACGGCGACGGGGTACTCGGTTACGGACCTCCTCTCGAAACCAAAATCAACAACGGGGCTCGACCTCTGTAAGGTCCTGCTAGCAGGTAGTCCGCACTTCTCCGTGGGAAACTCAAAACCAAAGTGAGAGTCACGAAAAGCAATCCAGATCTACGGGACTATAGCAGACCTAAGAATGACAGGCGAGCATGAAGCGCTTAAGTAGGATGATGGCTCGTGGTAGTCAGGGACTAACTCCGGGACCCTGAAACTAAAAAAGAAGAAAGCGGAGCGCCACAATGGGTGTACATCGGACCTCAGTACGAAAGACGGTCAACTAAACCCGCATCCTTATAAAGCCCTAAATCCTTACCAGAGATCAAATGAAGAGTGGACAGACCAGCGCTGACTAGGAACTTCTTAAGAATGGCAAGGGGAAACTAGTATAGCCTGGATCGTGAGAAGCCTTCAAGAAAAAATTATGTTACTGGTCGGCTAGACAACGGAATAGTTGTAGAAACGGAACGGGATCCCGGACACCAAGAAAAATGAAGTCGAAGAGAAAGAGTAAGTACGGCTACCTAGTCCACACGCTAAATGATGAGGGCTAAATCCGTCCCGAACCTGGACTCCGGCTTTGTGAACAGGATAGGCACGATAGACTCATTGGGTAAAACGAGTCGATGTGTGAAGAATCCCTGGAGTCCAACTACGCTGATATAGTCAAAACGATCCGAGTGCGGTTCCAGTGAAGAAAAAGCCGCGGCGGAGAAGGTCAAATGGCAGGTATATGGGAACCCTTCGGCAAGGGGTAAAGACCGCTAGTAGTGGGCTGCCCTGTACATCAAAGAAAATAGTTTAGTTAGTCTGAGGAGGCTTTAGTAGCCGAAACCGTGAGGGTATGGTAACAAACACCTTCAATTATTATTACCAACGATTGACACTATGTCGAAAAAACGACCTGCACAAGCCCCTAGTGGCGAAAACAAGAAAACCAAAATGAAGGCCGAAGTACCTAAATTCTATACCTGCCTAGAAGGCTGGCTAACACTAGAAGCAAATGGCCAGAGAATAACCCAAACGCATTATTAGAGTCTGGGTCTAATATATTTCTCATAAATCAGAAAGTGGTAAACCAGTTTCGGATTCCTTACAACACACACGCTCAGACCATAAATATCCTCACATTTGAAGGAACACCTGCCCTAGGGGGTGGAAAATATTACACTCATCCTCTCTTATTAGAGATAGGATCGAATGCGCATCGATCGCACATTACATGGGAAATTACACCAGCCTGGAAATATGACTTAATTATCCTTCTTGGCTGGTGGCACCAGGAACACCCTATCACACATATTGAAGATCCAAGGAAATGGCGGTTCAATAAAGAACAATGTCAGAGCCATGTCCAAGAACAAGACATGCAGGAATTGATTGAATGGGACGAAACAGTAGCCCACGACCCAGAAGCCCGATACGTGGGAAGGATAGAAATAAGGCGGGACAACTCTGAAAAAACATCGGGCCCCTTAGCACCAGCAATCCCACAAGAATACGAGAAATTTAAAAAGGTATTCGCAAAAGACACAGAGGAACAATTAGCTGGTCGGAGAACGTTCGACCATCCAATCGACTTGGCACCGGGAGCCGTTCCACCCTGGGGACCCATCTACCCCATGTCGGCACACTAGTTGGATCTGGTTAGCAAATATTTGCAAAAAATGCTAGATCAGGGAAAGATTATAGAGAGTAAATCTCCAGCCGGGGCTATAATCCTATTGGTCTGAAAACCAGATGGTTCAATGTGTTAAGGGTAGTTGATTCTAAGGGCAAGCGAATCGAACTAGGGTTAAATCTTTCTTCGTAAACGGAGATTGTCTAGGAAGGCTCGTAGGTAAAGATTTTTGAG